>OVAQ01000426.1:0-33057 GCA_900406345.1 Erysimum cheiri | reverse complement strand
ATAACATAGAAATTTTGAAAAAATATCAAATCAATGATACAATATTAGTCACGATGAAAGCAAATAACAACAATAATGTCTAATAATATGAATTTAAGCACAATTACAATTTAGAAACAATTAGAAAAATACATGTATCATCAACCGGTCCCATCATCAACCACATAAATAAAAACATTTAAAAAAAAAATATTAAATTGATAATTATTTTTCAATTCATATATTATTTTCTAATACACAAATCCGCGCATCGCGCGTGCCTATTTCTAGTGAAGGCAAATATAAGACTATGAAAATCACAACAAACACGTACATTATCTTAATGAAACAGAGTTCATTATCTTTGATTAAACAGAGTTACTCTTTTGACTGTTTCTATCAAAAAGAAAATATACAAGCCCATTAAATTAAATTATTCGAACAATTCTTGTTTGATTATTCAATAAAAGAACTTCCATACAAAAGTAAATCTTCTACAAGTAAAAAACAGAGTAGTCGTAACAATGTAAAGACTAAAGACAAAAGGAGCATACGAATGCTTGACAACCTTAAAAACTAGTCATCGATTTTCATACAATCCATTACGATCTCTTAACATCCACCAGATGCTGTTGAATCACAGACTGTATTGAGATATGATACGATATTCATATTGGTAATATCTTCATCTTTCTATTTATGTGTTATAGCCTCTGTTTATAAAGGCAATTCGTATATACTAGTTTAGGAAACTAGGTCAACTGATCTCTGTATATATATTGGCTTAAGCGCCTCCTAAATAAAAACAAGAAGAAACCTTCACGCTTATGAGTTTCTGACATGGTATCAGAGCAATAGCCGCATACAAAAGGCTTGTTCGATCCTCTCTTCTTTCTCTTCTCTCTTTTCTTGACCTTGTCTTCGTCTGTTCTTTCTCGACGAATTCTTTTTGAGATGTCGGGTGTTTCGAAAAACAGTGGTGCGGGTGATGATGATTCAGCGACATCCAATGCTAGACCCAAAACTGACAAGCCTCGGAAAACTATATCTCCATACGACTTGTCCTCCGGAGATAATCCGGGTAATGTCATCTCTCAACCGGCGTTGCGTGGTCCTAACTACGATGAATGGGCTGCAAGCTTACGTCTGGCTTTGCAAGCACGAAAGAAATTCGGCTTTGTTGATGGAAAGATCTCTCGTCCCGGCGACGAATCTGAAGATTATGAAGATTGGTGTGCTAACAATGCTCTTGTAATTTCATGGATCAAGCTCACCGTGGATCCCACATTAAGATCGAATCTTGCTCAATGTGAAAACGCATCTGAGCTGTGGGAACACATCCGTGCCCGCTATTCAATCAAAAGCGGACAGAGAGTTCAACGCTTGAAGACTGAACTTGCAACTTGTCGTCAAAAGGGATTGGCGATCGAAGCATACTACGGTAAGCTTGTGAAACTGTGGGCTTCGTTGAATGATTATCAACAAGCTAAAACAATGGAAGAAGTTAGAAAAGAACGTGAAGAAGACAAACTTCACCAGTTTCTGATGGGACTTGACGAAACGTTGTTCGGCTCGGTGAAATCAGCTCTGCTTTCACGAGTTCCTCTGCCCACTTTGGATGAAGCGTACAACGCTGTGTCACAAGATGAAGAATCAAAGGCTACAAGCAGAATCCTTGAAGAACGATCTGAAGGTGCAAGCTTTGCTGTTCAATCTCAATTTCGACCCAAACAGAATGGTGACAATAGGAACAGATCAGTCGTGTGTTCAACTTGTGGTCGTACCGGACATGTCGCTGATCAGTGTTTCCGCAAAATTGGTTACCCTACTTGGTGGGGAGAACGACCTAAGCCCAAGACAGGCGAAACTTCCGCTCAAGGAATTCTCTCTACTCCATCAAGCAACAGGAACAATTCAGTGGCCCGCGTGAATCAAATTACAGCAACAACGGCTTCGGCTCACTCCATCACAAACGCAGATCGTGTCGGCATCAGTGGCTTGAGTGACGGACAGTGGGAGTCTCTGAAAATGTTCCTGGCTGAACGTGAGCAGTCACACAACACCAAGTTGTCGGGTACGTTTTTCTTAAACTCTTGGATTGTTGATACAGGAGCAACCAATCACATGACTGGGTCTTTGGATTTTTTGTCTGATGTTCGAATCATGCCTCCTGTTCTGATAAAATTGCCTGATGGTCGTTTTTACACAATCTACTCAACAAGGAACAATTTGTTTAGGCTCTCACCTTAGTCTTCAAGAGGTTTTCTTTGTGGATGGTTTGCAGTGTCATATGATTTCGGTATCGCAACTAAACCGCGATCGAGCTTGTGTCTTCCAGATAACTGACAAGTTGTGTGTGATCCAGGATCGCATCACGAGGATGCTGATTGGAGCAGCTGAGCAAAGAGAAGGCTTGTATTTCTTTCGGAGTACGGAAGCAGCATCGGCGTTGCACATTTCGGATCTCAACTCTCCAAATATGTGGCACCAACGATTGGGGCATCCGTCTACGAAAGCTCTTAGTTTACTACCTATTTCTGATTTTAGTAGTTCAAGTTGTTTTGACAATAAAGCTTGCGACATCTGTATGCGAGCGAAACAAACCAAAGATGTTTTTCCTACCAGTTTGAATAAAACGATGGATGTTTTTCAACTTGTGCATTGTGATCTTTGGGGTCCCTATCGAACTACTTCCAACAGCGGCTCTAGATATTTTTTAACTATCGTTGACGACTTCTCTAGAGCACTTTGGATCTATTTGCTTCCTGATAAAACAGCAGCTCCTACTAAACTCAAAAACTTCATAGCTTTGGTCGAGCGACAATTTGAAAAGAAAGTCAAAGCAATACGAAGTGACAATGGTAGTGAATTCGTTTGTCTACGAAGTTTTTTAGAAGCTAATGGCATCAGTCATGAAACATCATGTGTTGGAACACCGCAACAAAACGGCCGTGTCGAGAGAAAGCTTCGACACATCCTAAATGTAGCAAGGGCCCTTTGCTTTCAATCATCTCTTCCGTTAGAGATGTGGGACGAATGCATACTCATTGCCGGATACTTAATTAATCGCACACCATCTGCCGTTCTTGGTGGGAAGACACCATTTGAGAAATTATATAACCGTCCTCCTCCGCTGGCTCATTTAAAAGTCTTTGGGTGTTTATGCTATGTGCATAACCAACACCACGGTGGTGATAAGTTTGCCACACGAAGCAAGAAATCTGTGTTTCTAGGCTACCCAAATGGCAAAAAGGGTTGGCGTGTCTATGATCTTGACACACACACTATCTCTGTTTCTCGAGATGTTGTCTTCTGCGAGACACAATTCCCGTTTGCAGCTCCTTCATCCTCTTCTGAGCTCAACCTCTCTCCGTCTCTTCCTCAGTCCTCTAATGATTCACTCTTCCACGACATTGAGATTGAGGACTCATCTCAAGTCGAGCCTCCGATCTCTAAGACACTAGTATCCCCTGTCGCGTCTTCTTCTGACCAGATTCTTGATTCTCCTCGAATTGAATCTGATGCTATTGATATTCCTGAAATAGAGCCTCTGCCACTTCCAAGCGTTGTTTCTGAAACTCCGATTCTTCAAGCATCAGAACCATCGTTGCCGGAAATCGTTTCCACCAGCTCGGCAACATTTGTCTCCGATGATAGCGATGCTTGTCTTGAAAAGATCATCTCTGATGCAATTCAATATCCAGTTTTGTCTATCTCTGATGATCACACCGAACCAGATGTCGAAGAACTTGGTGTGGGCAAACGAAAAACTAAACTGCCCACTCGTCTTGCTGATTACGTCCTCAAAATCACCAATGCACTAGGTTTGAACGCGAGTGACAACAAGTATCCGCTTTCTGATTACACATCTTCGACGAGGTTCTCTGCAAAACATCAGGAATATGTACTCACCATCACAAACAGTCATGAACCTCAACATTACTCTCAAGCTGTTTTAGACGAAAAGTGGCGCAATGCAATGCGCACAGAAATAGACGCTTTAGAAGAAAATGGTACTTGGACCATTGAAACGCTACCCCCTGGCAAGAAAGCCATCGGATGCAAATAGGTGTTTCGACTAAAATTAAAAGCGGATGGCACTCTTGAACGATACAAAGCAAGGTTGGTGATTCTTGGAAATAATCAGATTGCTGGTACAGATTTTACTGATACGTTCGCTCCGGTTGTTAAAATGACTACGGTACGCACACTCTTGGAAATTGCTGCTGCCAAGGATTGGCCCGTACACCAAATGGATGTCCACAACGCCTTCTTGCACGGTGACTTGGATGAGGAGGTTTATATGCAGCTACCTCCTGGATTTCGTACAAACGATAAAACTCAAGTTTGTCGTCTTCGAAAGTCTCTATACGGTTTACGTCAAGCTCCTCGATGTTGGTTTTCCAAATTAAGCACATCACTTAAAGACTATGGTTTCACTCAATTTGTGGCAGACTATTCTCTTTTCACATATGCTCATGGATCAAAGAGAATTTATGTCTTGGTATACGTCGACGATCTTATCGTTTCTGCAGACTCATTACCACTACTCGATGAATTCAAAGCTTATCTCAGCTCTTGTTTTCATATGAATCATCTTGGTGTTTTAAAATATTTTCTCGGCATCGAAGTTGCTCGGAGCTCTTCTGGTTTCTATTTGTGTCAATGGAAGTACGCCATGGATATCATCACTGAAACGGGACTTATCGGAGTCAAACCAGTGGCTTTTCCTCTTGATCAAAATCACAAGTTAGCTCTTGCCACTGGTGCCCTGTTATCTGATGCGGAGAAATATAGGCGTTTAGTGGGCCGCCTCATCTATCTGTGTACGACCCGCCCAGATCTTGCTTACTCTATTCACATTTTAACTCAGTTCATGCAAGCTCCACGAGAAGAACATTGGGATGCTGCTCTTTGTGTGGTTCGCTATTTGAAACATAATCCGAGTCAAGGCATTCTCTTACGTTCTGATTCTTCATTGAAGCTTCAAGTATGGTGTGATGCTGATTTTTCAGGTTGTCCGTTAACCAGACGTTCATTGACGGGCTGGTTCATTCAACTCGGAAACTCACCCATCTCTTGGAAGACATGTAAGCAAGACCCTGTCTCGTTATCGTCGGGTGAGTCTGAATATCGAGCGTCATCAACCACGGTTAAAGAGGTTCTATGGTTGAAACATCTGCTTTCCTCTTTCGGTGTTGAACACACAGATCCGATCATGGTAAATTGTGATAGCATGGCTGCAATACATCTAGCCGCTAACCCCGTATTCCACGAGAGGACCAAACACATTGATCGTGGCTGCCAGTTTGTTAGAGACGAGATCATTCGGGGGACAATTGCAACTCGTCACGTCACCACCAAGAATCAGCTTGCTGACATTATGACCAAAGCACTTGGAAGTAGGGAGTTTGAGAATTTCAAAGCCAAGTTGGGCATTTGCGATCTCTATGCTCCAACGTGAGGGGGGTATTGAGATATGATACGATATTTATATTGGTCATATCTTCATCTTTCTATTTCTGTGTTATAGCCTCTGTTTATAAAGGCAACTCGTATATACTAGTTTAGAAAACTAGGTCAATTGATCTCTGTATATATATTGGCTTAAGCGCCTCCTAAATAAAAACAAGAAGAAACCTTCACGCTTATGAGTTTCTGACAGACTGGACCAGCTTCTAGGTCTTTAGATTTCTTCCGGCACAAGCCACCCCATCTCCGTTTAAATTGCAAAATCTCCATCACGATCGCAAACAATCCAATGACACCGATGATGGTAGTGTAAGTAATCTTCCATGAGCTTCCAGGTTGCAAGATGGTTAAACCTTTATAGATGTTGTAGATGCTTAGTACAATGACTAAATATCCTACAGTGTGATGGTACCAATTCCAATACTTCCTATACTTATGGTTCTTATCCGGTCTTGCTTTGAGCGCAAGTATCTGCAGAAACCCTAGAGCGAACAAAAAGATCCCTATCACAGTATGTGGCGTAGATCTCATTCCGGTGTGTTTTTCCATATAGATTGAAGTTCCTAATCCTCCCAACAAACCGCCGAAATAACCGGTCGTTTGAAATATGATGTGTACGTAGAACCACATGGGATCTAGTCATTTGTAAGTCCTCATGTACCTTGCAGCCATGACTCCAATGGGCATGAAAATCCCCCAACACACCGCGTTCACCAATCCGTGGATTCGCTTGGCTAGTAAAACGTTTCCGTTGGCGGCTTTTGTGGCCGTGACTTGTCCGGACAACAAATCCAACGTAGCCATGAATTTGAGATGATCTCCACTCATGGCGTGCATCCCAAGTCTATCACCTTCTGTCAACGGACCGTCTTGCCATAGATGATTCACGATAGTTATGTTAGAAGGCAACACCATAGTAGCAAATATAGTCATCTCTCCATTGAGATATTCAGCGGATAGCTGCGTTACACGGAAGCTCAGAGGACCTTCTTGAAGCGTAGTTGTGTAGCCCTTGATTGAGGAAGTATAAGCGCGCATAAAGCCAGACGTGGAGTTACGATAAGCCAAGAGAGTCTGAGCACCTGACATACCTTTCTTCGTCGGGTTTATCCCCCATGCAATCCAACTAGAAGACTCTATGTTGGTGTGACGATACGCAACTTCAAGAACTCCGGTTTCTCCAACATAACTGAAGTGTAGAAACGAGTCTAACACGGGAAGATCAACGCAAGAACGGAAGTGTTTGCCGTTGCTAAAGTTGTAAGAGTCGCATCTAGCCTGAACTACTCCATCGGTTGTTGCTGTAGTAGAGGATTAGGAACTGCAACCCGTGAACCAATTTTGGTTCAGTGGTGTCGATCGACACAGAGTTAGTGTGTTCTTAACAGTTAGCAACAACATTGCTTAGCTTGTTTATTATAAAACATACTTCTTTTGATATTTCGACAAGCAAGAAAAAAGGCAGATTAGTCTTTAATAGTTTCGCTGCCCAAAATCAAACAGTGAGAAGATTTCTCGCAAACATGGCTTAACAGTTTTCATCCCTATCTCTACTGCAAAAGAAAGATAAACAAAAGCGTACACCTGCAATTCTTGTGCGGTAAGAGCTTAAGCTTCACATGTTATCTATCTAGTCTTCACATATCAACATATGACGACTTTGCATGTGATAGAGCGTCTTGGGATTTGTAGGAGAGTCTCGACGATGTACTTTTCATTTGTACAATAATAATTCAAACGTAGACTCAGTTTCTTTAGGATTGTTGACTTACCTAGTAAGTACATTAGTAGCTTCAGTTCTGCAACATGTCCTGAGAAGTTGGTTTTGATATCAACAAACTCAAGTGACGACAACAAACACTTTGGCACAAAGGAAAAATTGAATTGACGCAGCTCTTCGGAATTCATCTTCTTAGAGTTAGTATTTCATACCTGAGGGAAAAACAAAAGAGAGGAGAAAAGGTAATGAGAAATAGGGTTTGGCAGATCCTCACCAAGATAAGGGATTTCAAGTTTGGAAAGCTCTCAAGAAAGTTTGGTAACAATATCAAATCGGATACACGTAAAGTAACACGCAGGCGGGACATGGAACCAAACTGAGGCATAGGTTCTATTTTCGAGTATTGACAGATGAGCTTGAACCAAAAAGAAGAGTAATGTAGGTAAGAAACATTCATGATAGAAAATGTACATGTCATATACCGAAATTCTTGTATATACCTTGAAAGTGTCTCTACATATAGTCATGTCCCTGACCTTCGAAATCGCATGGAGAAAATTGCGGATACTTGTCCTCGATGAAATGCTTGCTCCATCAAAAACATTTTTACCAAAGGAGAGAGATATATATACCTTGGCACTAAAATCCACATATTTTATTATATAACTCTCTGATAATTTATCATTCATGCGCAAAAAGCAGATTCGAGGAGCATCAATCACAAATCCTGAACCAAAACCCTTGTCTGTTTTTATTCTGAGCTTCTTCAGTGTCCTAGAGAGCACCCGGAAGACTTTTACATCACCATTCACACATCCGGAAATCTGTAACTCTTCCAAGACAGGACATCAATAGAAAAGTCTCTCAAAAACAACCTCTTTGCCAAACCAAATATATTTCAAATTCTCAAATGCATAGTCTTCAGACAAGGTAAGGAAACAACCTCGACATAAGCCAAGGTAACATGAAAGAGTCTTAAGGATACAAGTGTCTCACAGGTATAAAGCCCCAAGGGCTTCTCATACATAGGACCGGGAGGAAACCAAGCATCTAAATGTTGGACCTTACGCTTAATTGCAGCATCAAACCATTACGTGAGATAGGAGGGAACATTATCTACACCATTCTTCAATCCAATTCGACCAATAGCTAATTTTACTTCGTCTATGCATGAAGCGCTATTGGAATTGAAAAATTTGTCACCAAAAAACTTAAAGGCATTGAAATTTGGCATGTGCCAGCACGCCAAATCCAAACGAGGTACAGAAAGCCAGAGACTTTTCCATCTTGTGGACAAAACGCTTGTCTTAACTGTTTCCTTTGCGTAAAGATGAGAAAGAATCTGACAAATCAAATGATCAGGTAATTGGCTTATCCTATCTTCATTTAACCTCTGTTTCAACCCTTTGGAACAAGCCATTTGTTTTCTATTTCCAGACAATGAAATCTGTAAGAAACGAACACTAATCAGAACTCTAAGAAGAGCTTAAAAGAAAGAGACAAAGTAAACCACATTGAGACTAAGTCAGGCTAGGGTTTTTCAAATTCTTGTCAACATGAATTTACAACAAATAAAGGAAGAAGAAGAAGAATAACCTGACAGTGTTTAGGCCGAACGGAAAGGAGTCAGTTTCCGGAACTGTAGATAGTGAATTCGCCGAAGGGATGAAATCAGTTACCGGAGCTCTCTGCAGTTTATTGAAGAGTTTTGTGCAAAAAAACCCTCCAAGTGAATTCTTTTTGCAATTTAACCCTCTAAGTTAAACTTGTGCAAGTCAATACCATGAAATCGAAAGTCACCCGCAATAGAAACCTTTCCCGTATTGATGACGTGGCATCCATCAAAAACATAAGGTTTTGTGCAAAAAAACCCTCCAAGTGAATCTTTTTTGCAATTTAACCCTCTGAGTCGAACTTTTTTTGTTTTTCTTTTCTCTTAGTCGAACTTATGCAAGTCAATACCATGAAATCGAAAGTCACCCGCAATATAAACCATTCCCATATTGATGACATGACATCTGTTAAAGACATAACGGTGGCCAAAACGACACCGTTTTCTTGGGTTCGAAAACGACATGAGAAGAATACTGATCAAGACCCTAAAAAGATGATATCTCCATGGTTCCAGACTCAGAAGTTGAAGGTATGTTATTCTGATGGGCTATGTGGTGTAAATGGAATGAATATGTGGGCGTAGGGGTGTCAAACGGGCTGCATGCCTGCAGGCATGGCCCATTTAGTACTCTTGCGGGACAGGCTTAGACAACAGTTTATGTGCCCAAAAAGAAGCGGGTATGTCCGTTGCGAGTTACATGTTATGTGGGTTTGCCCGATGAGCCCTCAAACTGTTGGGCACATAATTTTCTTCCATACGATTTGGATCCGATCGAATAATAACTATCTCGCCATTGTTATCTACAATTTATAAGAGAAGATATTAATAACTAATCCAAGTGAAACAAATCAATTGATAAACATTAGTATTTTACCTTCATCATCGAGCTTGTAACCATGAATCCAAGAACGCGTACAAAGCAAAGCTTGGACGTTACTAGGAAGAAGTCGAGTTCGGTACTTACTTATCACATGAGATCCGATACTGAAGGAAGATTCTGAAGCTCCTGTGGTGATGGGTATGCTAAGGATGTCCATTACCATGAACGTTAACGCGCCAAAACGGTGTCGGTTTTCTTTCCAATACTGCAATACATTAAGATTAGGATGGCTTTTCATCTCTAGCTTTGGATCCTCCAAATACATATCCAAAGCTGACTTTCCCTCTTCCATATAGTCTGGAACATCATCTAAGTCGAACAAATCCTGTGAAATAAATGAAGATAACATCAGCTTTGTAAACAAAAGGAGTTAACACCATTCAGGGATTCAAGACTGTTGAGGTTTACAGTCTGACACACATAAGTTTTACACAGTTCCAAGCATCTAAAGACTGTTGTGGTTTACAGTCTGACAAGCTAACATAATTTTTATACAGTTCCAAGCAGACACACACACTGACACCGATGCACTCAGACACACACACTGACAAGCTGTAAGTAAAGGTATTCAAGTATTGCTCTATGTTTATATAAATGCAAGATGGTTTACAGATCTATGAGACAACCAAATCAAAACGGAAAGATCTTAACCAAGCAACTTAACCAAATTGACAAGTTCTGTAATCATTCTAAAAGATCTTAACCACAATTCAAAGTCCTTTTAAAGTTTAAAACTGGAAAAATAAACAAAAGATGTCCCTACCTGTATGCAGAGATTAAAAATAAACATGACAGGATCTATAAGAGACTCCTTTATGTAAAAAAAGCTGGATTAATCAAATAACAAGCTGGATTAAACAAGCAAGCATAAAACAGAGAAACAAATCATGATCATATCAACTTAACCAAGCAACTTAACCAAATTGACAGAATGCCATTTGACCTGGAGATTCAAGAGACAATTTTCAAAAAGCTAAAAAGTTACTGCAAGAAGCTAAAAAGTCTGAAACTTACATCTTGCACGTCTAAGGTTCCTTGTCCTCGTTCAGGAACAGAAGAGCCTGCTCTTGTAGAGCTCACAACTGGAGTCAAAGGAAATCTTTTTCGATATTCTTCAAACAACTTGTAAAGCTCACTCTCAAGGTGCTTTATTTTTGCTTGTGAAGTGAACGGATCAAGCTCATCGTAACACCGCTTCAAAAGTCTAAACTTCATCCTAGGATCTAGGACAGCTCACATCGTAAGAATCACGCTATATTGTTTCCAATATTTATCATATTTCAGCCTCATCTTATAAATCATCTCTCGAATGATATTGTCCTCATGGTTCCTATTCACTTCCAGCAAACATTGAATCTTCCATATATGTCCAAAGTATAAGTTAGATGTAGAATAACTTCTTCTGGACATTAAAGTAGTGATACTATAGAAGGGCATCAAAATCTCATGAATCAGCTTTGCTCTCTTCCATTCTTGACTTGAGGGACAGTGTTTGTAGTTTTTGTCAACCACTTTAAACCTATTTAATGCTCGCTCATACTTTAAAGCTTTTTCAAGCATCAAGTAAGTAGAATTCTACCTATGTTGAACATCCAGAGACATAAAGACTTCACCATCACCCTCCACGCATTCTCCAAGCGCAATATGTCTAGATTTTGAGACTTGGAGATACTTCACTTTCTCTCTAATCTTAGACAGTGCACCAACAATAACGACTAACCCATCTTGAACAATAAGGTTTAAGATGTGTGCGCAACATCGCACATGGAAAAAATCTCCTTTGCACAACAAATTATCATCTAAATTAAGCCTATCCTTAAATATGTCTTGCAATGTTCCATTAGCTGTAGCATTGTTTAGAGTCAAACTAAACACCTTTCTCTCTATTCCCCATTTTTTCAAGCACTCATGAATTCTACTCACTAATGCATCACCGGTGTGAGAAGGAAGGAGATCACAAAAAGACAGAATTTTAGAATGCAATATCCATTTTTGTATCAACATAGTGTGCAGTCACAACTATATATCCATCTCCAAAGGTAGTAGTCCAACAATCAGAGGTTAAGCATACCCTACTAGGAATTTTTTCTAACTCAGACCTTAATTTCTGCTTTTCTTATTCCCAAGTTTTAATCACATCCGCAGCAGCAGTGTTTCTAGTATAACGCCTATATTATGGGTTCAAATAACTAAAGTAGTCCCTAAGCTCCTCATATTCAACAGCAAGAAAGGGAAGATTATGTCGAATAATCACCCGACTAAACTTCTCCCTAGCAATTTTGTCATCAAACTTCACTACCCTTCTTTCTACATCCAAACGCAGTTTGCATTTCTCGTAATGCCGTTTCAAATTAGATGTTCCAGTAGTTGGCAGCCACGCATAACTCTTTGGACAGTTCTTACAATATGCCCTTTCTTCATCATGATCATTTTTTTCTATTCTAAAGTGATTCCACATTAATGATCTTCTACTTCTACTTCTTTTTGTATGATTAGAAGAACTTACTAGCGCTCTAGATTGTGACGCACATGATGATGATTGTCCACCACCAGAAGGAGGATGTTCTTCTTCAACATCCATTAGTCTAGATTCTAGAACCAGAGATAGCAATCTGCAGCTAAATCAAGCTTCATGAGAAAATCATAAGGCTAAAAGGACAAAGAGATCAATATCTGATAGCTAAAAGGGTAAGAAGATCAATAATGTATACACAAGGGTTAAGAGCTGAACTGTTTCTAAAATCTGAAAATCCTACGCAACAAGATGATGGTGTGCGTACTGTTATGATTAGCCTACGCAACAACAAAGAAGAAAGCTGAGCATAGACAGCTCTTAACAACTGAAAGAATCAATCAATAGTTCTATTACAATCAATAGTTCAACATCTATATATCCACATAATCATTTTTCTAAACTATCCCTGGTTCAACAGTAAGTATCCAATTCCATTTCTTTGTAAATCGAATTATCACCATCTTCATAAGTCACAAAGGGAAGCAAAGTAAACATTCTAACTGATTTGAAATTTCTCTGCTGATAAAACCATGAACAAGCAAACCCAATAACTAGATAATGTTATCATCTAACAACAAACCCAATAACTAGATCAAGACTTTAAGCTCCCCAACCCCCAAATCTGCAGACATTATACAAAAAGCCATCGGAAAAAACAATCATCTACACAAATATTGATATAATCGTTGAGAACAACTTTGCTAGTTTATAACAAACAAGACATGATCCAGATTCAATGTTCAAAACTCCAAAATCTACACAAATCACAAACCCAATCATTCAAAATAAAAGAAATAAAAAAAGAATCATCTAGAAACTGAGAATGTTAAGAGAGAAAGAGATCAAAAGAGACTCACATATCAGAAGAAGAACAAGAAGTAGGAGATGAAGAAGTAACAAAAGCATAACGCAAATGAGTCCACGGAGAAGAAGGAGAAGAAGGATGAGGAAACAAAGACTTGGTAGCTTCTTCTCCGTGATCTAGATTCTTCGAAGATTTGAGATGATCGATGTGTTTGAGAGAGAGAGACTGGTTTGATTATTTTGAATTGGTTTGGTTTTTGTCAACTCATCAACTCATTTTAACTAAACTCATATCAACCCAATCCATTAAACCCATTAACCATTTTGACCCATAACTTATTAAGACCCAAAATTTCTAACTCAATAAGTTTATGGGTTGGATTAGATTGAGTTAACCCATAAATTTAAGCCCATTTTGACACCTCTACTAATATCCTTCCAAGAAATGTAAAAAAAAAAAAAAAAAAATGCGGTTCCTTGTGGATTAGATCCTAATTTTTAATATGTTGCAGTTCCTTGCGGGTTAGATACATAATAAAGAACATCATCATTTTTAAAATTAGATCTACTAAATATTTTTTATTTACTTGAAAACAAATTATGGTCTTTTTTTTAACATGATCTTGACAAATTCTTTGTCATCTATTAACAAATTATGGTCTTATATATGTGTAAATTGATGGAAAACTATGGAAATGTCTATACATGACAATTTCAACCCAGATTGAATGGGCCATGTTGGGCCTTTGTGTAACAAACAGTCACTAGTTAATTTTATACACAAAACGTCTATTAACCAGAGAAATGTAGTCAGTTCCGATAAGTGAATCCTAATTTCCAGCGAAGTGTTTCCATTCCCGTCGGGCAAATTCTTTGTCTACAGGTCCGGCAAGTAACTACTGCATTCCGACAGTTTCTTTCTTTCTTTTTCTTCTTCTTCTAACTTACCAGTTTTTTGTTCTTTCTATAATCATTTTGAGAAAACCATAAAAACCCTAACCCTGACTAATTTGAACTGAAAATACAAGTTTTGATTAGTGTTGGTTTCAAGTTATGTCTGTCTACTGACCTTTTTTTGCAAATTGTTTCTCTAAAACTTGCATTTTTTAATTATTTTGCACAGATTTGGTTGTCTGAGAATAAGAAAACAAATGGTTGGTCCATGGAAATCGAAACAGGCTCGTTCCAAAAGGTTAAAGGAAGATAGAATTAGCCAATTACCTGATCCTTTGATATGTCACATACTTTCTCATCTTCCCATAAAGGAATGTGTTAAGACAAGCGTTTTATCCACCAGATGGAGGAATCTCTGGCTTTGGCTTCCTCGTTTGGAATTGGATTCTCGGAGCTTCCCTGATTTCAATGCCTTTATGAGTTTTGGTAACAGGTTTTTCGATTCCAATAGGGCTTCATGCATAGACAAGCTCAAGTTATATCTTGATGAAGATGCAAACGAAGTAGATGATGCCTCTTATCTCACGTCATGGGTTGAGGCTGCAATTAAGCGTAAGGTCCAACATCTTGATGTTTGGTGTACTCCAGATGGTTATTATGAAATCCCCATAAGCCTTCGTATCTGTGAGACACTGGTATCCCTAAAACTCTTTGAGGTGGCCATGGGTAATGCCGAGTTTGTTTCCTTACCTTGTCTGAAGACTATGCATTTGGAGTATGTTTGGTTTCCCAATGAGGCCACCTTTGAGACACTTGTCTCTTGCTGTCCTGTATTGGAAGAGTTAAAGATTATTCGACTTGTGAATCCTTTTGAAGTTATTCGGGTGCATTCTTTGTATGTCAAGAAGCTCGAAATAAATCAACGCGATTGTATGAGTGCTGCTGATAAATATGGAGTTGTGATTGATGCTCCTCTACTACGCTCTTTGACTATTGATGATGGCATAGCTGGAAGTTATATAATAACCAACTTGAGTTCCAATGCCAAGTTAGATATTTATCGCGCCTTTGGTTTGAAATATTTTGATGAAGCAAGCGTTTCATCGAGGAGAAGTAGCATCCGCGATTTTCTGCTCGGGATTTCAAAGGTCGGGGAAATGATCATATATCCAAACACTATAAAGGTATATAATGTCAATTCCCGTATAAGACATGTACATTCTCTATCATGAAAGTTTATGACCCACATTATTTTTCTTTTTGGTTCCAGATCATCTATCAATACTCGAAATTAGAACCACTGCCTCAGTTTGTTCACATGTCCTACCTGTATGCAGAGATTAATGTACCTGATTTGAAATGGTTACTAAGCTTTCTTGAGAGCTGCCCAAACTTGAAATCCCTCATCTTGGTAATGATCTGCTAAACTCTATGAGCTTTCTTATCTCTATGAATTGGTTCTGCCTATCTTTTCATTGGCTTTTCTCCTCTCTTTTTTACATCAGGAATGGGATTTTGACTTGACGAAGATGCATTCCAAGAAAATGAATCAAATCAGTTATACATTTGTTCCTGAGTGTTTGCTATCTTCCCTCAAGTCTGTTGAGATCGAAACCAGCTTCTCGGGATATGCTGCAGAAATGAAAATAGTAAAGTACTTCCTAGAGAATTCAGTAATCCTCGAGAAACTGACTCTACATTTGGATTACTGTGCAAATGAAAAGGTTATCTTCAAGGAGCTCCTGAAAATTCCAAGACGTTCCATCACATGTCAAGTCGTCGTAACTGAAGATTAAGCTCTTGTCACACAAGAAATGCAAGTGTAGGCTTTGTTTATGAAAATTGTTGAACTACGTTTGCAAGAAATCATTTTGTTGTTGTTTAGAATCGGTAAGTCTTGTTTTAGTTAGCGAAACCTTAACTCAGTTGTCCATCTCTATAGACTATTAAGGTTGTTTATTAACAAGTTAACCAATGAAGTGAGTTAGTCTGTTTTTTTATTGTTGAGAAATCTTTTTGTTGTTGTTTAGAATCAGCAAGTCTTGTTTTACTTATGGATTCCAATGTCAGGTAGATATCTCCCCCTTTGGTTGGGACGAGATTAATGAAGCAAGCATTTCACTGAGGAGAAGTAGTATCATCCGCAGTTTTCTTCCTCGGATTTCGAAGGTCAGAGATATGACAATATGTAAAGACATTTTCAAGGTTTATATATGACAATTCTGGTATAGGACATATACATTTTCGATTTAATGGTATACTTTTTTATAAATTATATTAGATAAAATTAGAAGCACAAACACATCACACCGTTTGCATCAACCCCAGCGGAGAGATAAACGGCAAGGCGTTTGCAAGTGAATAGCAACAATAGAATTTGTGTCAAAGAAGTCGAAAAGGCGAATTCAAGCGCCATTAATTCATAGTGGTCTAAAAAATGCACTTGTATCAATGATGCCTTAGACCATCTGCCTACATTACTCTGGAGGAAGTCGAATTGGTTTGATCTGCCGTCTTTGTTAAACTCCATTCCAGTAAGTTCGTCTTCTTCTTTAATTATTCCTTAGGTTTTAGTCATCTTCAGAATCAGAGAAGCCCCAAATTAACATGTAATTTTAATTCTTCTCTCTTCGTTAACGATATATCTGTTTTGAGTCTCTCCCGCGAATATTGATGTAGTTCAGTTGAAATTTTCTAACATTTCTTAACTGGAAGTGAAGGAGAATTTTGCAATTTATCTGTATCTCGTATTTCATTCGAAATTAGTTGGTCTTTTCTGTGACTTTCAATTTTTAATTTTTTTTTGGTTAAATTTGATGATGCAGATTAGTTGCGTGAAGAGGGCAAATGGTGGGTAGAAAGAAAAAAAAAAACAAAATATGTGAAAAGTGTCACATGAGGAAGATAGGATAAGTCAGCTACCAGAACCTTTGATATGTGACATACTTTATCATCTTTCTACTAAAGATGCTGTCAGGAGAAATCTTTGGCAATGAGTTCCTGGATTTGACTTAAATCTTTATGTAAAGCTACGACTCAACTTGAAGTCTATAGTATAATTTTAAAGACCAAAATGGCATGGAAACATAGTCGCATCAAGTCTCAAACTCATCACAAGTTCTCTGGTTTTGGTTCGAATTTTACACTTTTACGGACCAGTAAAAAATACTGATGGCTGAGAGAGATTTGGAGACAAGAGTCATCTCTTTACCCTAACACAATGTCATTGCCGTCGCCATCTTGCTTTTACCATGGCATTGTGCTTAATCCCACAAGAAAAATGTTCAATGGTTAGAACTTTGCAACCTTGGAATCAGCTAATCCACGACTCATCAGTTCGGTTCTGTCATCTGGTGACAACATTGGTGGAGGACCCGAACCCGAGAGGACCCCGAAACTGAGCCAATTTTTTAGGTTTACCTTATTGGGTCCTAGACTAGTATTGAACTGAAACCGAGCCAACTTTATTGGTGTACCTTATTGACCTTATTAGTTTCTTGTGGCACAAGGAGGAAGAATTGAATTCACATGCTCCTTTCCATTTAGACGGAACCGAACCAACAACCCCAATCGGGATAAATTCCGGTATTTATAACACCGACTACTGTACCAGCTCCATAATTTGAGACCAGCCATGTACCGGATGTCGACCGATAAATTACGGAGACAAAATGGTATGATGCTTAACCGGTAAATCTTTGGTGAAATAGACATACCCGGGTTTGTGTTTAAGACGTTGGAGCTCGGAGTTGGTGAGAACCGCACTAAACCCGTGAACCTAATCGGTTTAAGCATATTTAATGTTTGGTTTGGCGGATAACTTGTTTTGGGCCCGTGGGCCTATAACTTTTTTTCAATTCGTTTGCATTTCTTCTTCTTCGTCGACTCGAATCGAAGACAATTTTTTTTTGAAAATTTTCACTTCCTCTGTGTTGCTTCTTTCTCAATCTCAAGTTCTCTATCAGAATCCAACTCAAATCGAAGCTTTTCAGAATCTAAACCGAATCGAAGCAGCTTCAACACTTGTCTCAGTACCCTGATTTCGATAACTGTCTCGTGACTCTCGTCTTCATCCTCTGAGGTATCTTCGCTTCCTGAGATTTGTTTTTGCTCTAATCACTTCTGGGAAACGCTAATTATCGAGTTTAAGGCTACAATGGAAATGAAGAATTTGTTAATTAGTTACGATAGATCGTTTCTTTTGCAGATAGATCGCGCCAAAACCTTATAGATTTTCCCGCCAATTTTCATTGATTCAAATCTGGGTTCTGAAACCTAAATCGGATGCTCAGCTTCGCCAAAATCCCCAAAATTGACAGTATTTGAAAAATGTCCGGCGATAATAATTCAACGGAGGTTGGAGGAAGGCGTAGCCGAGGCGCGGAGGCGTCGAGTCGCAAGGACGCACTCGAACGGCTGAAGGCGATTCGACAAGGAGGGGTTCGGAATCTATCGGGTGGGTACGATGTTAGGCTTCAGAAGCCAATCTTCGATACAGTTGATGATGACGAGTACGATGCACTTGTTTCCCGGCGACGCGAAGAGGCTCGAGGATTTGTAGTTGAAGATGGAGAAGATGGCGATTTGGGATATCTCGATGAAGGTGAAGAGGAGGATTGGTCGAAACCTAGTGTACCAGAATCGACTGATGAATCGGAGGATGGTGGTAGGTTTAGTGGGAGACTTAAGAAGAAGAAGAAAGGGAAAGAACAATTGCAGCAACCTCAGGTTAAGAAGGTGAATCCGGCACTAAAGGCTGCGGCTACTATCACTGGTGAAGGTAGACTTTCGTCTATGTTCACATCTTCGAGTTTCAAGAAGGCCAAAGAGACTGATAAGGGACAATATGAGGGTATTCTTAACGAGGTATTAGCACAGGTTACTCCAGATGACTCGGATAGAGTAAAGCGTACGAGAAGGAAACAACCAGGTACTGTTCCAATTACTATCTCTAAGAACAAAAAACTGGTTTCTGTTGCCTCGAGGATGGAAATGAAGGATTCAGAACCAACACCTTCAATTTATGAGGGTGATTGTGTTTCCATGGAGAATGAGTTGATGAAAGAGTTGAAAGAAGAAAATATGAAAGAATCTGAAGTCATTCCTCCGTATAATTCTGAGAATATGGAATTACTTGGAAGTAATAGTGTTATAGAGGATGAATCAAACAAGATAAGGAAAACTGAGGTGAAGAACGAGTTAGGTGCGAAGGAGGTGTTTACATTGAATGCAACAATTGATACAAAAGAGAAGGATTCGGCTTTAAGCGCCACTGCTGGTTGGAAAGAAGCGATGGGAAAAAGTGGAACTGAGAATGGGGCTTTACATGGTTCTAGTTGTGAAGGGCAAACGAAATTTGATTTGGATGCTGATAAATCACTTCGTTTCTACATTCTTGACGCTTATGAGGAGGCTTTTGGCGCGAGCATGGGCACAATATATCTGTTTGGGAAGGTGAATCTCTTGGGATTTTTCCACTTGATTTCTTCTTCTATAAAGTTATTCTAGAGGTGAATTCAGACGCCCTTTATTTACATACAATTCAGGTTAAAATGGGAGATACTTACAGGAGTTGCTGTGTGGTGGTTAAGAATATTCAGAGATGTGTTTATGCTATTCCAAATGATTCCATCTTTCCTTCCCATGAACTAATCATGCTCGAACAAGAGGTGAAAGACTCTCGACTTTCTCCTGAATCCTTCCCCGGGAAGTTACATGTGAGTTTGACTGTTATTTATTGTGTTACATGCTAAGAGGAAACAATCTCTTTTTCTCTGTTATTTATTGTTTTTGGCTGTGTCTTTTCAGGAAATGGCATCAAAACTGAAGAACGAAATTTCTCAGGAATTGTTACAACTCAATGTTTCAAATTTTAGCATGGCGCCTGTCAAGGTTGGATATGTTTACTTCTTTGTTATTTATTCTGGCAGAAATACTTTTAATTTGACTCTTTATTCTTCTCTTTATTTACGAATATCAGAGAAACTATGCTTTTGAGAGGCCTGATGTTCCTTCCGGCGAACAATATGTTTTGAAGATAAATTATCCATTTAAGGTACACTTCAGCTGTTCAAAATCAAACTAAAAATCATCTGTGACAGTGACAGACACTGTGACAGTTCTCCTCTGTTATTATAGGATCGTCCACTTCCAGAAGATCTTAAAGGCGAGTCTTTCTGCGCTTTGCTCGGGTCTCATACCAGGTTCCAGCTTCTTACTGCTGAGTTTCATTATCTTTCTTTGTGTTTGGTAGTTGGTCAGTTAAATTTGTATTTTCTGGTCTTCTGTAAGCTTCTTAGTTAACTATGTATGTTGGCTATGCCAATTAGGCATGGTGCAATATTTCCCTCCTTATCGAAATTAATTTATATGCAGTGCTTTGGAGCATTTTATCCTTAAGAGGAAGATCATGGGACCTTCTTGGCTCAAAATTTCAAACTTCTCTACTTGCTCACCTTCTGAAGGAGTAAGGCCTTAAAATTGTTCTATAATCATATTATTAGTGATTTTCTAGTTGTGTTTATCTCCAATAATGAGAGGACTTGACACTTATGCAGGTGAGCTGGTGCAAGTTTGAGGTTACTGTTGAATCTCCTAAGGATATCACTGTTTTAGTTTCGGAGGAAAAAGTGGTTCACCCTCCTGCTGTCGTCACAGCCATAAATTTAAAGACTATAGTCAATGAAAAGCAGAACATAAGCGAAATCGTTTCTGCATCTATTCTCTGCTTTCACAACGCTAAGGTTTGTTCTACGACATTTAACCAATGCTTTATAGCCGTTTTTTCTCTTTGTGAAGAATATGGATGTATGATCATGACATTACCAATCATCAGTAGGTTTCCCACCATGTGATTTTATATTAAGGCTCATTTTTTTACGATTGTTTCTTGCTCAAAAGACACTCTTATATCTACGTTAGTAGCTTGACATATGATGTGCGTGCTCCTTAATCTTTCAGATTGATGTTCCAATGCCAGCTCCAGAAAGAAAGAGATCTGGTATTCTGAGTCATTTCACTGTTGTTAGGAATCCTGAAGGAACCAGTTACCCAATTGGTTGGAAAAAAGAAGTGGCTGACAGAAATTCAAAGGACGGCTGCATTGTTTTAAGTATTGAAAACAGGTGTGTTGTAGCTCTGTTACTGAATAGGCTGTGTTTATGATCCATATCTTTGGCAATTCAGGTTGCTTCGTCTAACATTTTTTTTTCTTTTCTTACTGCAGTGAAAGAGCATTGCTGAACCGATTGTTTTTGGAGTTGAACAAATTGGACAGTGATGTTCTTGTGGGACATAATATATCAGGTTTTGATGTGGATGTTCTTCTTCAAAGAGCACAGGTAAAACAAAATTTCTTTTTACCATTAAGAAAAACGGTTATCTTTCAAGTTTTTTTCTTTCTATGATGTGCTTTTTCATTTATGCTAACTAAAATACGGCCTGGAAAACGTGCTGTTATTTGAGTCATGCTATTAGTTTAAGGCCTTGCCTTTCAGGCCTATTAAATTATATTTAACGTTAACAAGCCAGCAAGTTTTTATTTATGCGTTCCTGTTGTGAATGGTGAGTAGAGATATGAACATTGTCTGTCTTGTTCTTTAAACCGAATGATTTACTACTGTGCAGGCTTGCAAAGTTCAGAGTAGCATGTGGTCCAAAATTGGCCGACTCAAACGCTCTTTCATGCCTAAGCTTAAAGGAAACACTAATTTTGGGTCAGGAGCTACACCAGGGCTCATGTCTTGTATTGCTGGAAGGCTCTTGTGTGATACAGATCTGTGCTCTCGTGACTTGTTGAAGCAGGTATGATGCCCAACTCTTGTAAGCAGTAAGTTAAATCTCGGTCCCTCACGTGTAAGCATCTGTTTCTTGCAGGTCAGTTATTCTTTAACAGACCTTTCAAAGACACAGCTGAACAGGGACAGGAAAGAGATAGCGCCTAATGATATTCCCAAAATGTTTCAGTCATCCAAAACACTTGTGGAACTTGTAAGTTCTTCAATTAGCATGCTCATTTCTGTTTTACGCAAGATTGGTACTACCACATTAGGATAGGTTATGAATCATAGCAAGCGAAACAATTTAGTGCATACTGGACTGGTGAAGAATAAATAACCCAGTCATACGTAGAAGTAAAGGAATTGCAGATAACAGCAGTTCACATAAGGTTGATGAGTTCTGACTGCATCTTAATTGCTCGCTTGTATTTTGTTTTCTTTGGTTCAGATTGAATGTGGCGAGACGGATGCATGGTTATCCATGGAGCTCATGTTTCATCTAAGTGTTCTTCCTCTCACTCTCCAGCTTACTAACATAAGTGGCAATCTTTGGGGGAAAACACTTCAAGTAATGACTCCTTTTTCTCCTCTCTCTCTCTCCCAGGAAGCTATGTGCTGCTGACTCATGCATTTTTTTGTTCATGACCAGGGAGCCAGAGCGCAGAGAATCGAATACTACTTACTACATACATTCCACTCGAAAAAATTCATTCTCCCAGACAAAATTTCACAACGTATGAAGGAAATAAATTCATCAAAAAGAAGAATGAATTATGGTCCAGAGGACCGCAATGTAGATGAATTGGATGCTGACCTGGCTTTGGAGAATGATCAGTCTAAGGGCAGCAAAACAAAAAAAGGTCCAGCCTATGCTGGTGGACTGGTCTTGGAGCCAAAGAGAGGCTTATATGACAAATATGTGTTGCTTCTGGATTTCAATAGTCTTTACCCTTCTATTATACAGGTTAGCAGATTGTTTTCTGTTTCCCAAGCCCTTGATGGCTGTTTCCACCTGCTTGGTAGATAACAGTCATGGTTTTGTCAGGAATACAATATCTGTTTTACGACTATACCACGATCAGAAGACGGAGTTCCTCGTTTACCTTTGAGTCAGACACCTGGAATTCTTCCAAAGGTATATTCTCCATTACACAAGTTGCTTTTGTTGTGACAGTTATCAATTCCGTATAAATCCTCGATCTGTTATAGTTTCAAGTAAACAAATCTTGACATATCGTCTAAACTATTGATATATGCATTTTCTGTGCCACTAATTGAAATTTCTCTCCTTGTTCTAGTATGCCCAGTCTAATAGATATTAGATCATGAATCCCACTATCTGTCTTTGTTTTAGTTGATGGAGCATTTGGTCAGTATAAGGAAAAGCGTCAAATTAAAGATGAAGAAGGAAACAGGTCTCAAGTACTGGGAGCTTGACATTCGGCAGCAGGCGTTAAAGCTCACAGCCAATAGGTTTGCATCTATGGTTTTGCTTGTGTCGACGATAACTGCCATTCACCGCATTTTGATTATATATGTCGTTGTTTTTAATTTTTCTAAACACAGTATGTATGGATGTCTGGGGTTTTCTAATTCAAGATTCTACGCTAAGCCTTTAGCAGAGCTCATAACACTACAGGTAAGTGATGCTTTCTGTGTTTTCAGTGACATGTTTCTCTTTTTTCGCTATTCTTCGCGTGATCAGGCCAATTCCGTTAACATTGTAGGGAAGGGAGATCCTGCAAAGAACCGTGGATCTTGTCCAGAACCATTTAAACCTAGAGGTATCTCCTATACTTTTGAGTCTCAGGAAATGCATTTCAGAAGAACAATTAGTTAAATGTGTCAACATCTCTGCTCTATCAAGTCTAGAATTAAACATGTTGCTTTTTACGTAGGTAATATATGGTGACACAGATTCAATCATGATTCACAGTGGACTAGATGATATTGAAGAGGTGAAAGCCATTAAATCAAAAGTCATCCAAGAGGTATGTTGGAAAATAGATTTGTCCCTGTATAGCTGACTAGCTGCCCTTGATGAAAGTGCTTCTCTGAGAAAATTATAGATAATATACACTGTAAAAACCCAGACATTTGATTTTGGGTCTTCTCCTTTCAATTGTTAGGTCAATAAGAAGTATAGATGTCTAAAAATTGACTGTGATGGCATATACAAGAGAATGCTTCTTCTTCGAAAAAAGAAGTATGCTGCTGTCAAGTTGCAGTTTAAGGATGGGAAGCCTTGCGAGGTAATCTTTTACAGAAACATTCTGCATATCCTTTCTTCTAGAAAATTCTGGGTACTAGATGCATTTTCAATGCAGGACATTGAAAGAAAAGGTGTGGACATGGTTCGTCGAGATTGGAGCTTCCTCTCTAAGGAAATAGGAGATTTATGCCTAAGTAAAATCTTGTATGGAGGGTATGTTTTAAAACATCCACTAAAAAAATTACTTTTACTCTCTCATGTAAGCACAATAAGCCTCTTCGTCTTTGCAGATCTTGTGAGGATGTTGTTGAAGCAATTCATAACGAACTAATAAAGGTAATGTTTGTTATCATTTATTAATCTTCGTAACTTAGCTTGATCTTCTTTATATCCAACGCGTGTGGCATTGTCCATGCAACAGATAAAAGAGGAAATGAGAAATGGGCAAGTTGCGCTTGAGAAGTATGTCATCACTAAGTCATTGACTAAACCGCCTGCAGCTTATCCAGATTCCAAAAGCCAACCACACGTTCAAGTGAGTAGGAGAGCTATTATTCACATTATTTCTCCCTCAATTTATGCTTTCCATATTTTTCGATTAACTCTCTGATTGTGTGGCTAAATTATTCTTCTCAGGTTGCACTCAGAATGAGGCAACGTGGTTATAAAGAAGGTTTCAATGCTAAGGATACTGTACCGTATATAATATGCTATGAACAGGTTCCCAACACAGAAGACGAGCTAAATCTTCAGATACCCTATAGTTTTTCTACTAAATCTTGTAGGCTTCCTCTGTGCAGGGTAATGCTAGCTCTGCTAGTTCAGTAGGGATTGCCGAACGTGCTAGACATCCTGATGAGGTGAAATCAGACGGCAGCAGATGGTTGGTTGACATAGATTACTACTTGGCTCAACAGATCCATCCGGTGGTGTCCCGTCTATGTGCAGAGATTCAAGGAACAAGTCCTGAACGTATAGCCGAGTGTTTAGGACTTGACCCCTCAAAGGTAAAACAGCTTTTACTCAAGCCAATTTCTGATTCATATTCAGTGATCAGAATTCATGATAAATGATTGGAAATAATGTTTTATTTTAGTACCGAAGCAAATCAAACGATGCTGCGAGCAGTGATCCTTCTACCTCCCTCTTATTTGCTACAAGCGATGAAGAAAGGTAATGATATCATTTCTCGGTTGTTATCTGATATCACATGTTTTCTTCATGATTTGCAATATTCTTAGAATTCAACATTGGCAGCAACATAACTTACGTGTTAACAAAATGCAGATATAAAAGCTGTGAGCCATTAGCATTAACATGCCCGAGCTGCTCTGCTGCTTTCAACTGTCTATCTATTACTAGCTCTGTTTGTGCGTCGATCAGTAAGAGACCTGCAACACCTGAAACAGAGGAATGTAATTCCACATTCTGGCTTAAACTGCATTGCCCGAAATGTCAGCAGGAAGATAGCAAGGGAAGAATATCCCCTGCAATGATAGCTAACCAGGTATGCAAACTTTGTCGAAAAGGATCCTAATTTGTTAAGTTTCTCAGTATCTTTGTGATTTGGCTTGTAGGACAGATGCTTTAGTTATTAACTCATTTCATGCCTTTCAGGTGAAAAGACAGATTGATGGATTTGTGTCAATGTATTACAAAGGCATAATGGTGGTACGTATAAACCCTTCTCACTCTTTTTCTCATAATTCTCAACACCTTGTCCTTATTAAGTTATGTTATCTTGTACATTTTGCTTTCAACAGTGTGACGATGATTCTTGCAAGCACACAACCCGCTCCCCCAACTTTCGTCTGCTCGGTGAACGTGAACGTGGGACAGTTTGCCCAAACTACCCTAACTGTAATGGATCCCTCTTAAGAAAGGTATATGCCCTCATCAACCTTATCACTCATATCTTTCTATAGCTTCACATGCTAATTCTTGACTTTGAGCCTTGTCTTATTACAGTACACTGAAGCAGACTTGTACAAGCAACTGTCATACTTCTGCCACATCTTAGACACACAATACTCTCTAGAAAAGGTTTCTACTTTACAACCCTCTTATATCAGTGTTATCAATTTCAATTTGTCTTGTCTAGATCCCTAAAGTTATCACCGCCATTTGATATAACAGATGGATGTCGGCGTGAGAATTCAAGTAGAGAAAGCAATGACGAAGATACGACCCATGGTTGAATCAGCAGCAGCCATCACTCGAAGTGTTAGAGACCGGTGTGCTTATGGATGGCTGCAACTCACAGACATAGCCATTTGATAGTTGTAATAATCATCTCATGTAATTAAATTAGTCTTTTATATAATCTTCTTCAGACATCATTATAATCAAAGCTTACTCAGTTTTGTTCACTCCTAAAGCTTATTAGCATAACTATGACTGAACATTGAAAATTCGTAAACATTTTTGACTCCTGTGTCTGGCAGGGACTAGAGTTTCAACCAGTTTCACCGCCGGGTCATCATCTCACCGTCTGAATGTTACCGTCAAAGCAGAGTGGCTGTGGTAAAGCACATTTCTTGATTTGCTTGAGGTGGTTCCAGCGAGTGAGGAGCAGCAAGAAGACTAGTCTCTAGGTTCAGGTCTTGCTCTAAGGAGTCATTGATCCTTGTCTGTGTTGGCGTTAGAGCTGGTGGTAATTGCTTAGGGCTTAGGCCTAAACCATTCATAACGGCTAAAGTCTGTATTAAGCAGTCATTAAGCTGTGATCAAATGATGGGTTTTACAAATCAAACATTGATAGTATATGATCTAAGTAAGCAAGCAAAAAACCTGGACTTGAAGTTGAAGCCGTTTCAGATATTCTATAGCTTCATCATATGCATTGAGGCTATCAGTCTACAAACAAAACAATCAAAACGAACAATGTTTTGTTGATCTCTAAAGAAGTTAGATTTTGAACAAATTTGATTTTACCTTGTTAGAATTGGGTATCAATGTCTTAAAAAAGCATATTGTTTTCTGAATTTTATTAACATCAAGACTCTTATAATCGAATCAAGAACAGTCGTAGTATTAGTGTCCAATAAAAGGAACACAGTTCAACTGTTCCCACCAAAATGCCATGAAAACATAGTCCCCTGAAGCCTCAAACTCATTGCAAGTTCTCTGGTTTTGGTTTGAATTTTACACTTTTACGGACCAGTAAAAAATACTGATGGCTCAGAGAGATTTGGAGACAAGAGTCATCTCTTTAACCTACACAATGTCATTGCCATTGGCCATTGCCATCTTGCGTTTACCATCTGGAGAAATTTGAAGATGGCATTGTGCTCCATCCCGCAAGAAAATCGTTCAATGGTTAGAACTTCGCAACCTTGGAATCAGCTAATCCACGACCGAGTTCGGTTCTGTCATCTGTTGGCAACATTGGCGGAGGTAATGCCTTGTTTGCTGAAGCCATTATCTGTAATGGTTAAACTCCGTTCAACAAACGACAATGGCGAATACTCACATTAAAAGAATGTTTAAGAAATTGATATCGGCTTCACCTGGTGAGGCAGTTTACCCCACGCATCCCCACCAAAATACATCATCGGTCTTTCTGTTAAATTAGATATAATACAAGATCAAGGTGGGAACATAGGAGTCTCATACTTCCATGACTAAAACAATTGATCATATACCAGACAATCGGAAAGATTTTAAGCTTATCTTAAACAAATTTTCTTAAAGAGTCTTAAACTCACCGGACAAATCAACAGTAGGGTCACTGTACAGATGCATTGCAGCTGCCCAACCTACAATCAGAATAGTAATGTGCTTGAAACTGACACACACACATCAACTACTTGCACATAGGATGACACTAAAACTCTGCTATGATCAGAAACTGAAACTACCTAAATTTCTCACTGAATCATTAAACACATACCAAATCAAAGAACAATCTATAGAAAGCTAATCATAGAAATCACGATTAGTGGTGTATTCTAGAGCACCGTAACTCTCCCAAGCCTCTCAATGTCCTAAACCAGACCCAATTACTCGACCCCTTCATAATGTTTGGCATGAGTATTCGATATTACTCTTAATGTTCATACTATTTTCACTGGTAAGTGGTACATAAATACTAACACTTAAACTCATTCGGCTCGTATCTACTCAAGTTATCAGATACCAATGTCAAAGCAAAGCTTCCGTAATTTACTAAAGAACCAGACGCAATTACTCGACCGCTTCATAATTTTGCCACGCTTATTCGATATTACTCTTACCAATCTCCTGACTCATAATGTTCATACTAATTTCACCGTTACTTGACACATAATTACTAACACTTAACCTTATTCGGCTCGTATCTACTCAAGTTATCAGATATCAATGTAAAAGCAAAGCTTCCGTAACTTACTAGAGAACTAGTAGACAGTGAGATTGATACAGAAGCTTAGACTAAAATTAAGAATACGTACGAGCACTGAGAAGCTGAAAAGCTTCACTCCTAGAGCAACCTTCAGGAGATATAATAATCCTTGGAGAAGAGTTTTCCCTCTGCAAACCAACAGCAACAAGCTGACTTCTCTCGCCTTCGTTACTTTGCGAGCTTCCTATTCAAAATCCAATTGATCTCATTATACTCTTAACCAAGAAAAACAAAGCACACAAATACACACGTTACAAGCAAAAGTGATTAAATCATCACAAAATCTGAATTACAGGTTGAGCAATTATCACAAAATCTGAATTACAGGTTGAACAATTATCTCATTATACAATGAGATAAGCTCTATTCTACCAAATTGATCTTATTCAATCCAATTGATCTCATTATACTGTTAACCAAGAAAACAACCACACAAATACACACATTACAAGCAAAATGATTAAAGCTTGTATTAGTTTGCTATGCAAGTGAAGAAACTTAAGATTTTTTCAATACAGTGACTGCAAAAAATCATCACAAAATCTGAATTACAGTTTGAGAAATTATCTCATTATCTAATCAAATTGTTCTTAAGAACACTAATTACACACAGAGCCTAAGTGTTTCTACACAATGAGATAAGTTCGATTCCTGTAAATTCGTTATTCTAATTTCATCAATTAGAAGCAAAGAAGAGAGAACCGACGAACCTCTTGATCTCCTTCGATTCGAAGAACGGTTCCTATAAAGCAGAGAAGGAATCTGAGAAATCAATCGAAAGGAAAGGAGAAGGAGATGGAGGAGAAGGAGAAGAAGAGAAGTAACCTTTGGTTAGGTGGAGTGTATCGTTTAGGTGCAGAGGTTGAATCCACCATTGAAGATGATGAGTTAGGGTTCTGCATCTCCTTCCAGTGGTGATCTTTGTCAACTTCCACATCTCTGCGTCGGGGTTCGTCGAATAGGGGCTCTAATCTTCACGCGCTAAGCCTTCAGCGCGTGTTTGTCAACCGCATTTTTGTTTTATACAGTACCTTTGCTTATTTGATTTTGACGTTTTAGCTTCTCTTATTCTTTTCTTTGCAATAAGTTTTTGTTTTTTTTTGTCAACATTTGGGCCAACTGGCCGGCCCATTAGCCTAATTTCTACAATTAAATTGTAGAGTCGGGGACTCGATCCCTGGTATGATGGTGTCTGTCTTCTGTGGATTTTGCCACTAGACCAAGATCACTTCACTTTCTTTGCAATAAGTTGTAATGGCAAATGACATATTTTTATTAATCATTTTCTAGAGATTAGAGAACACTTATTTTATATGTTTGTGGGTTCTAATTTGTGGAATCTAGGCTCCGATTCGTAACACACATAATTACATGGCATAAGTTGAAGAATGAAATTTTGAAGAATAAAAACTTGCAAAATGAAGATTTACAAATTTTTTTGTCGATTGGATATATTTGCATAACAACATAATAAGTTTTTATGCAATAAACAACTATATAACTACTTTTTTTACATAAGAAGTAAGTTTTAGGGGGATTTTTTTTATTGTTAATTTTTTTTTTTTGCATACTTACATTAGAAAATGTCATTTTGTTATTATGCGTGTTACCAATTGGGAACTTAAATCATTAACAAATTCTGAAGATCTTCTTTTCGTTAAATGTGTCTTTGAGCGGAAATTGCTCGATGTGAAACAGTCCTGGTAGGCCTGGCGGAATAGATGCACCATCAACCTTGGCAAACTTGTAGGCGTTGTCGAAGAGAAGGGACCATTCGTCCTTAAACAGCCATCTTTTCGTTGAGTTATTGACCACGTCCAGCAAGTCTGTTAATCAAATATTGATAATTTTGAATTGATGTTGTTTGTTTATACCTGCTAGTAGTATTTGTTTTTGCTCTATTGTTGTTGTTATTCTTCTTTTTTAATTTTTTCGGTCTTTTCTGCTAGTAATAAAGTAAAGATAAGCCACATAAGAGTCAAAATAAGTAAGAGTCATTATCATTTGGAATATTCCTTACACACTTACTTATCACATTACATTATAACCATTAGCTTATTCAACTCTTTAACTTTATCTTACAACCATTCACTTATTTAACTCTTATCTTTTTTATGATAACTCTCGACAGCCACAAGTAACAGTCATTACCAATCGGTCCCTATTGGTGACAAACTGAGTAAATCCCTTATACAGTTTATAAGAGGTGGGTGTAATAGAAGAAAGAGTCTTTGAGAAGGATGAAGTAACTAATGTTCTTGCCAAAATGTAATCTATAATAAAAAGATATAGCTCCATGAGCTAAAGCTAAGTCATGATGCATTGGTATAACGCAACATGTAAAGAGTACATGGGGGTCAAATCATCATGAAATTGAAAAGTGGAAACTATAGTTTTGTTGTCAGTTTTGAAGTGTAGATAATTAAAATTCTATAGTGTTATTTTGGTGTCATTAAATCATGTTGTGTTACTGATCAATCATCAACTTTTGGTACTTTTATTTTCTATGGTTATCTCATTTCGTTTATAACTTTTCAAGAGTCGTCATCCACATGGTGACATCAATGAGGCCAATGTTCCCTAGACATTGGGTGGGGCTATTGAGCTACTAAGATCAGACTGTGATCAAAGCCAGCGACAGCTTGAAGAACACAACCCTCTACGTCCTCTAACAACATCGGTTCAGGCTCATCACACGAACTTCCTAAACCGAGCCTACCATTCTTTCCACAACCCCAAACCCAAGCTTCTCCTTTCTCTGTTACACACAAGGAATGCACGCGCCCTGCTGATACTGAAGCTGGAGTTTCCCCATCAAAACCTTCTACTTCTCTCGGCAGGTTTTCCGGTTTTCCCCTACCAAGCTGCCGACTCCGGTTCCAACCCCATGAGAGAATCTTTCTTTCACCTCTGTTGCAGATAGCTAGTGAATGACCAAGACCAGCTGCTATAGAGATCGGGGATTCGGTTATATCAACCGGAAACATTCCTAGATCTTGTTTGGACCGACCCAACTGACCATAGATATTGCTTCCAGAGCTCAAAAGTGTGCCATCATCTGAAATCAGCAAAAAACTTATCAGACGAAGTAAACCAGCTTTCTATAAAAGGGTCTCTTTAACTTACCACAAAGGATCAAGGAGTGATCCGATCCACACGCAATATCTGCTACCTTCACGTTACGTGTTTCTTCCACCAGACAAGGTTCCCAAGCTATTGGCATGTCATTCTCCTTGCTCATCGCTTCCACAACCTTCTTTTCAGCTGCTTCAAGATTCAAATCAGCAGCGTGTTGATCTTTCATCGACCCATTTGTAACTGAATCTAACAGAGACGCTTCAAATGGAAGTCCAACATTGCCTACTCTTCCATCAGCTACATAACCCCATCCAAAAACTTTACCATCTACAGTAAGCGCAAGTGCATGCCCCCAACCTAATGATACCTATCAACATCGCAAAAACTTCAGAGAATTCCAAAGACGATAACACAAGATTTAATCATCCAAGCATTTGCATCAAACCTTAAGAACATGTTCTGCAGCTAAAGTTTCAACTCTTGAAGGAACTCGAGTTTCAATGATACCGTTCCCAAGACCAAGCTGTCCTCTTTTAGATCTTCCCCATACCCACAAAGAACCATCATCTCCAATAGCCGCTGAAACAACTCCAGACGCAAACGCAGCCCGAACATTCACATTATCTATACCTTCCACTCTCTTTGGTTCACTCCTTGAATCTCTACTAATCATATCAATAAAACTTCAGCTATAGTATCATAAGAGCCATAGCAAATTCCAAATGATACATCTCAGACTAATCTCACTAATTAACCCAAAGCATCAATTGGTCACTAAATTGAGAAATTCAAGTTCCATAACTACTTCTGATGAGATCAATTTTAGCAAAAATTGGGTTCTTAGATTGAAAATTTTACCGAGAATCAACGTCGAATCGACCGAGCTTGAGAATATACCATCAAATCTATAAGATCACATCTCAGGCTAATCTATAGCATCAATTGGTCACTAAACTGATAATTTCAAGTTCCATAACTACTTCTGATGAAATCAATTTTAGCAAAATTGTGTTCTTAGATTAAACTTTTTACCGAGAATCGATGTCGAATCGACCGAGCTGGCCTTCATTGTTACGACCCCAAGACCAAATCTCACCGTCAGATGTAACAGCGAGAGAATGGTAATGTCCGGCGGATATGAAAGAGATATCGGAAGGCAAATTAGAAACAACGGTGGGTTCGTAACCGTCAAGTCCCATGCCTGGAATAGATGACGATGATGGAAGACCTAAAGCGCCATGGCTTCCGTCACCGAAGCTCATAACTGTCGTTTTTTCGCCGTTTGTGCTCGTGAATCTTCGTTTGCTAACTCCATTGAAGAGAACGTCTCTAATAAAAATTGAGTGGGAAGTAGAAATTTTGTTGATTTGTAGTTTCGTGATTGACCGTAATCGAAGCATGTCACCGGAGAAATTGAATCGATGGAGAAAGAAAAGTTGCAGCATGTATTGAGATATGACTAGGAGGCTTTGTTAACTGATGAAGTCAAATATTTTATTTATTGTAAATAAATTAGAACAATTCTTGGGTTCACCCTCCTATCTNTTCTAGTTATCCAATCAAAATTAAGCATGTCATTTAAACAAAATAATTCTTATTACCTAAACAAAACAATTAAATCAAATGGGCCCCACTAATTATAATCTCACGTGAGAAAAAAAAAGAGAAATACCCTCCAATACCACTACAAAAGTTTTCTTTCCAAAAATACCACTAATATCAAATTATT
>OVAQ01000425.1:0-10782 GCA_900406345.1 Erysimum cheiri | reverse complement strand
TTTTTCTTTTCAACGACATGTATTTTGTGGAAAAGAAGGAGGACTGACAATCTCGGTTTTTGATTCATTCATCAAGTGAACAATTTACTAGTGTAAATTCCACTTGATGATAGCAAACAAGTTGGTGTGGAAGTGGAAGATTCAAAGGTCTAGTCCTTTTTTTTTCTTCTTTCGTTTTGCTGTAATATGGCCATTTCTTATATTTGTCCTTGCGGACTAAGCATCCACCAAGTTGGTACACGCACGTTATTGCTCATCTTTCTACAATGACGGCTTGTCCACACCAGATTAGATTATTACATCATGCTACGGCTGCTTCAAAATAAGTACCGAATCTATTTTTTGGGGCTACAATGGTTCGAACCCGAAACAAGACCCAATAGATAAGTCAGACAATTACAAAAGGATGTGCTGCCCATGTCCTTTGATCTCAACGTGTTAATTTGGGTGGTTCCACTTCCACCGCCTCAAAGTTTAAAATACGACAAGTAAATTAATACAAGAGATTTTCTTAAGCAAATAGTATAGTTAATCCAAAGGCGGCCAATACGGATTTAAATAGTAGCACGAACCTCAGGCTTTTGGAGAGAATCATTTCTGCTGAGTCTTGAGTGTCTTACAAGTCACACCACATTTAGGTGAGACTCTTTTATTCCTTCTAAAAACTCTCTTTCTTTTACACGCAAAGCATGAGAGACCTCAAGCAATATGATTACAGTGCTCTGTTGCTCAACCTTACCACCACCAGCCTCAACAAGGCCCAGAGGCGTTGGCGTTTTGCCTACACTGCCATCTACTCTGTGAGGGCTATGCTCTCTCTCGTTAAGGAGATAGTTCCTGCAAAGATTGATCCCAAAGCTTCTGATGCCTCCCTCTCTCTCTCCTACACAGCCCTTGAGTCCGGCGATGGAGCAAAGATAAACTCTATGCCTCTCTCTTACGTTCCTGATATCGATCAAGAACGACTTGTGGAGATCATGAAGGGTAAAGACTTAACGGGCATCCAGGCGCTGGGCGGCGTGGAGGGTGTCGCCGCTTCCCTTAGGACAAACGCCACCAAAGGGATCCATGGGAATGAGCAAGAAGTCAGTAGACGCCGAGACCTGTTTGGCTCTAACACCTACCATAAGCCACCGCCTAAAGGACTTCTCTTCTTTGTGTACGAAGCTTTCAAAGACACAACCATCTTGATCTTGTTGGTCTGTGCCACTCTCGCCCTTGGCTTCGGTATCAAAGAACACGGCATCAAAGAAGGCTGGTATGAAGGTGGAAGCATCTTCGTAGCAGTCTTCTTGGTGATAGTTGTCTCTGCTCTCAGCAACTTCAGGCAGGAGAGACAGTTCGACAAGCTGTCCAAGATAAGCAACAATATTAAAGTGGAAGTCCTTAGGGACAGCAGGCGGCAACATATCTCCATATTTGATGTTGTTGTTGGTGATGTTGTCTTCTTGAAGATCGGAGATCAGATTCCTGCCGATGGTCTGTTCTTGGATGGGCATTCACTTCAGGTGGATGAGTCTAGTATGACCGGAGAGAGTGACCATCTTGAAGTGGATCACAAGGATAATCCCTTCTTGTTCTCTGGGACAAAGATAGTCGACGGGTTTGCCCAAATGCTGGTTGTCTCTGTGGGTATGAGCACGACCTGGGGACAGACGATGAGCTCCATAAACCAAGATTCTAGCGAGAGAACACCTCTACAGGTCCGCCTGGACACGCTGACCTCCACCATCGGAAAAATTGGTCTTACGGTGGCTGCACTTGTTCTGGCAGTGTTACTCGTCCGTTACTTCACTGGGAACACAGAGGACACGAAAGGCCAAAGAGAATACAACGGGAGCAAAACACCTGTGGACACTGTTGTCAATTCCGTTGTGCGAATCGTGGCAGCTGCAGTCACCATTGTCGTCGTGGCGATCCCGGAAGGCTTGCCATTGGCTGTAACTCTGACGCTGGCTTACTCCATGAAGAGAATGATGTCTGATCAAGCTATGGTCAGAAAGCTCTCAGCGTGTGAGACAATGGGCTCAGCAACCGTGATATGCACAGACAAAACAGGCACCTTAACACTGAACGAGATGAAGGTAACCAAGTTTTGGCTTGGCCAAGAGTCAATCCATGAAGACTCTACCAAAATGATCTCATCTCACGTTCTCGATCTGCTTTACCAAGGCACCGGTCTGAACACGACGGGAAGCGTCTGTGTGTCAGACTCAGGATCCACGCCTGAGTTCTCAGGCAGTCCAACAGAGAAGGCTCTTTTGTCTTGGACTGTGCTAAATCTGGGTATGGATATGGAGTCAGTGAAGCAGAAACACGATATTCTCCGCGTTGAAACTTTTAATTCATCAAAAAAACGAAGCGGAGTTTTGGTCCGAAGAAAATCTGACTATACAATCCATGTACACTGGAAAGGAGCCGCTGAAATGGTCCTAGCTATGTGTTCTCACTTCTACACGAGCACTGGGTCCGTTGACTTAATGGACTCCACCGCAAAGAACAGAATTCAGGCAATAATCCAAGGTATGGCGGCCAGTAGCCTCAGATGCATAGCATTCGCTCATAAAGTATCGTCAAATGACTCGGGATTAGAGGAAGATGGCTTGACCTTGATGGGAATAGTGGGTCTGAAAGATCCCTGTCGACCTGGTGTCTCAAAAGCTGTTGAAACTTGCAAACTTGCGGGGGTCACCATCAAGATGATAACGGGAGATAATGTTTTCACTGCAAAAGCAATAGCTTTTGAATGCGGAATCCTCGACCACAACGACAAAGATGAAGCGGAGGCTGTTGTAGAAGGTGTTCAGTTCAGAAACTATACCGATGAAGAGAGAATGGAGAAAGTTGAGAAGATCCGGGTAATGGCAAGGTCCTCTCCTTCCGACAAGCTTCTAATGGTCAAATGCCTGAGAATGAAAGGCCACGTGGTAGCCGTCACAGGGGATGGCACCAATGATGCACCTGCACTTAAAGAAGCAGATATTGGACTGTCTATGGGAATTCAGGGCACTGAAGTTGCGAAAGAAAGCTCAGACATTGTCATTTTAGATGATAACTTCACATCTGTTGCTACAGTCTTGAAATGGGGAAGGTGTGTCTACAACAATATCCAGAAATTCATTCAGTTTCAGCTAACCGTGAACGTTGCAGCTCTTGTGATCAATTTCATCGCAGCAGTTTCAGCCGGTGAGGTCCCTTTGACAGCAGTTCAACTGTTGTGGGTAAACCTCATCATGGACACTCTGGGAGCTCTGGCTCTCGCCACAGAGCGACCCACCAACGAGCTCCTGAAGCAAAAGCCAGTTGGCCGAACAGAGGCCCTGATAACAAATGTAATGTGGAGGAATCTCCTGGTTCAGTCATTATATCAAATAGCCATACTCTTGATCTTACAATTCAAAGGTATGTCTATATTCAACGTGCACAAGGAAGTGAAGGACACGCTCATATTCAACACTTTCGTGCTCTGTCAAGTTTTCAACGAATTCAATGCAAGAGAGATGGAGAAAAAAAATGTGTTCAAAGGGCTTCACAGAAACAGGTTGTTCATTGGAATCATCGCGATCACTATCGTGCTTCAAGTCATTATGGTGGAATTCCTAAAGAAGTTTGCGGATACAGTAAGACTTAACGGTTGGCAATGGGGAACTTGCATAGCAATTGCATCTCTCTCATGGCCGATCGGCTTTTTCACAAAATTTATACCTGTTTCTGAGACACCGTTTCTCAGTTACTTTAAAAATCCAAGATCCTTATTTAAGGGTTCAAGAAGCCCATCTCTGAAGAAACCTTGAGAAGCCTACCATTGTAGGAGACGTCCGACAAAACAACTTTACAAGCAGTTTCCAGCTCCCTTGAACGATCAGAAGATTCAAATCCATTAGGTGAAACTTTGATGGTTGCCCACCAAGAGGTGAATTTGATCAAAAAGAGTCGTTGAACACGAGGTTATGGCCACTGACTTCTATGTTCTTCCAAACTGCTGCAACAAGGTGGCTTTTCAGTTCACTTTTATAGAAACACGAAACAAGATTACCAGGTTGGTTCAGGGAGATATTTTTGATGGCCTAGGAAAATGAAGGAAAAACAATTGTGTGAGTTTGAGCTTTGGGGTAGCCATTGGTGGATAGTAAGACTAGCTTTGGTTTATCTACTGTACAGTCGCAAAGGTAAATTACACTGTTTGTGTACATTTTAAAGCTAACTAAGTATGCTAGAAATTTTGTCTTCAAATAAGGGTTATATCTGTCCAAGGTATAGTTTGTCTTGTAATGTTTGGGTGAATATATGNTTTATCTACTGTACAGTCGCAAAGGTAAATTACACTGTTTGTACATTTTAAAGCTAACTAAGTATGCTAGAAATTTTGTCTTCAAATAAGGGTTATATCTGTGCAAGGTATAGTTTGTCTTATAATGTTTGGGTGAATATGTGTGTGAGAGAGAGAGAGGCCATTTTGGTTTTGAATAGTTTTCCTTTATTTAAAATGTTTGGCTTTTCACAGTCTAAGTTCTCCTTAAAACACTAAAACATGATGAATCTATGGTAGATTAATAGCGCAAAAACATGAGAATAGAAAGTGGCAAAGCAGGAAAAAAACAGAGAGAACACTTACAGCGGTTTCATATAGTCGCGTTCGGGACTTTACTTTTCTTTCAATGGGCATGTAGAATGTTTTATCAGTGAATGGTCCTAAACCAGGAAGGAGTGAGGCTGTCAGAGCATGACCTAGCTTGGGTTTAAGCAAAATATGTTTCCACATTCATCTCTTAACCAAAGATAGATCATGCTGGCAGCTTCACTTGTTCCCTTGTGGACTTGTCTTCAAATACCTGAGCAAAAATTTGTACAAAATTCATATATATTGAGGGATTAGTTATGTTTGAAACGGAAGAAGGTAGAAAAGTTTTGTTCAATAAGGAAGCTGAAAACGTAGAATAATCGGAACATATGTGATGGCAACCAAAACAAAAGAAAAATGAAAGAGCATACAGGAAGGAGATGAGAGAAGAGAGAGATAATGCTTTGTGGTTTGAGGCGTTATAGATACTTATAGAAAGAGATGAGAGAGGATTCAAGTGACAGATGTTAAATATTTAAAGAGATGGTTGGGTAAAAAGGAGAGAGACACCACGAATTAAAGAAGCCTGAAACAATGAATTAAAAAAGAAGCATCATAATGCATACAGCTAAGAGAGGAAGAAAGAGAGAGAGATGGACAAAATCAATAGGGCTATGAAGAGATTAGAGCCTCGGCCCTGCATACCTATATCTCCACCACCTGTGACCCTAAATATACTCCTTTATTGTGATACATCTCTTTCTCTCTCTCTCACGTACACACTACACAGTGTCATACCTGATTTTAAATCTTGACCGTTTCTTATGTAGTCCTTGAAGAAAAGCTTTCGCCGACGTCCATACTTTAGTTTGACTCCGTGTATATAAAAGACCGCATCTTTAGGTTTTGCATTAGCCACCCTCTTATGTTTCCTCCTGCATTATAGTCCCACAAAATAAGCCATCATTCACATAAAAGATGCAAATACAAAGACATAAAAAGTAAATGGCAAGAGGTTTATGGTGTGTCATGTGTGTTTTGAATGCAGAGTGATAGAGGTGAANCCTGCATTATAGTCCCACAAAATAAGCCATCATTCACATAAACGATGCAAATACAAAGACATAAAAAGTAAATGGCAAGAGGTTTATGGTGTGTCATGTGTGTTTTGAATGCAGAGTGATAGAGGTGACTATATGAAAGATTTATCCACGGGTTTGGTAGGTGTAGGTTTAAAAGCAGATATAATCACAAAGAGAAATTAGCGTCTTGGAGACATTTACTCTCACAAAGGCTTACAAGGTCTCTGCTGAACAGACTACTTAGACGACTCCATCACTAGCTTGGTGTCTAGGTCTCTGCTTCCTGTTTTTAATTGCTGATATGCCTTTACTCTTTTCCTCTTAATCCGGTCACCATCTTCTCTGTTACTTTGAATCCCCTTGCAAACTCTCTCTTTCCCTTCTGTGGTGCAAAATAAAGGCGGTCATTCACTCCTAAGATGACGACTTCACTTGTTTTTGTTGGTGGGACACAGGCAAATAAACATATGCAAACCTTTTGAAGCTATGTGGAACTAATGACATAATAATCTTAGTGTGAACTGATGAAAATATGCTTTGTCAAGCTTTGGTCACCAAGAATCTCCGCAAGAACACAGTCCACTTTCAAAATGATGAAATCTATTGGCATCCCTCATCACAATGTCTCGTCTGAATAACTTAGAGACGAGCTTACAAAAATTATGGCAATCTCTACAGACACGTAGATTTTTTGTGACCCGAAGACGGGCTCTGTCAGGTGTTCTGAGCAGACCATAAGCTATTGCTAGCCTCTCACTGTGTCCATGCAGCATCTGAACCTTCTCCCCTTCATCGACATTATGCAAAACGAACTTTGTATCGGCTAGATAACCTGCTTCCCTCTCTAACTTCCTAGTAACCTCAGACAATTTCTCATATATCTCTTTGGTCTCTGGGTGAGACTTGTCTCTTGCTGTAAATTTATGAACCTTGCCGTCGATCTCAATCCAACTACATCCAGGGTGTTTCTCCAATCCGCTTGCTTTCATTTTTGCCCTCACTTTTTCTACATCGTTCCATCTTCCTTGTTCAGCAAAGACATTAGATACAAGCACAAGATTTCCTGGATTCTTAGGTTCTAACTCTAGGAGCCTCTGAGCTGCTATCTCTCCAATTTCTTTCTCTGAGTGAGATCGGCATGCTGCAAGGAGTGCACACCACACTTCTGTGGTCGCTTCTGTCTTCATCATTTTGACGAATTCAAAGGCTTCCACTACACAATTTGCACGACCCAGCATGTCAACCAGACACACATAATGTTCAGGCCATGGTTCCAAGTTATATTCACGTTCCATGACCTTGAGAAACCCTCTACCCTCGTCAAGCAGACCTGCATGGCTGCACGCATAAAGAAGTGCCAGAAATGAAATGTGATCAGGCGAGACGTTTTCATGCCTCATTTTATTGAACAACTCGACAGAAGCTTTTCCACAGCCGTGCATTCCATAAGCATTGAGCATACTTGTGTATTGCAGTAAGCCTTTCCTTTCTATCCGATCAAATACAGCCTTTGCACTCTGTAAATCTCCACAGCATGCATACATGTCAACAACTGCAACTGCAATGGACCCCTCTAGGCAAAAACCCTTCCGGAGTAAGTAGCCATGAATTTGTCTCCCTTTCTTGAGGGCAGATAAACTTGCTGCAGCGGAGAGTATACACAACAGTGCTACAGAATCAGCTGACAAACCAGTTTCAACCATGCGTCGAAAGATTTCAACAGCCTCGTTTTTGTTACCATTAAGAGCACTAGACGAAATCATGCTTGTCCAAGAAACAACATCTTTACCTTCAATAGATTCAAATATTCGAGTAGCATAGACCATGTTCCTGCATTTTCCATAAACATCTACCAACTCATTCTGTATCACAGTATCAAGTAAACCTTTTCTCAAGATGTGACAATGAATTTCTTTGACAATGAGCACGGGTTTAAGCAAACTACAAGCTCGAAGAATGCTTCCCAGCATCAATTCATCAATATCCAACCTTTTCTTAGCAACATCTCGGAATAGTTCTAAGGCCTCTACATGACAATCATTCTGGGCATAACCAGCAATAACTGTAGTCCATGAAATAAGATCTTTTTCATGCATCCTAAGAAACGCACGGCCCATATAACATGTGAGGTTGCACTTTGAATACATATCTATTAACGTGTTCCCAACCTGTAAATTAGAATCCCAGCCATGTTTAATCACGTAGGCGTGCAATTCCATTCCTACCATGAGATTGCTTAATCTTCCTGACGCTGCAATGACACTGGTCATTGAAACCTCATCAGGTTTGTGGCCACCAGCGATCATATCACAAAAGAACTCTAAGGCCTCCTTGTACATGAAATTCTGTAGGTATCCCTTAATCAGAGAATTCCATGTCACAACGTCAGCGTTATCCATCTGACGAAGGATCCTCCCTGCCTCAAGCATTTGACCACACCTCGTATACATTGCAATCAAGGTGTTGCACACGTAAACCTCGAAGGAATGAGTTGATTTCAGGACAGCAGCGTGAATCTCTTTCCCTAGCTTTGCATATGGAAAACCCACACAGGCTGTGAGAGCCGAAACAAAAGTGTAGGTGTTGGAGGCAGGACCAGTCATCTGCATTTCTCTGAATAATTCTAAAGTCTCCAAAGATTGCCCAGACGTGGAATATGAAGACATGATAGAATTCCAGAGAACAGCATCTCCTTTGTCTTGGGATCCGTCAAAGAGACGCCTTGCTGCGCTGAGGTCATCATTCTTAGCGTACATGAAAAGCAACGCATTGACAATAAAATCAGTTGAATAGTAGCCAAGTTTAACGAGCAGACAATGAAGCTCAGTCCCTGTCCGGATATCTCTAAGTTTGCCGCAGGCTTTGAGCAAGACAGGAAAAGAGTAAAGATGGACAGGAACGCCCTCGAGCCGCATATGCCGGTAGAGAGCAAGAGCTGAAGCAGGTTCGCCATTCGAGACATAGGCTCCAGTCAACGCATTCCAAGCAAAGGGAGTTCTGTGACGCATTTCGTCAAACACTTTCTCTGCGTCATCCACAGACCCACACTTACCGTACATAAACACAAGCTTACCGGCCAAAACATCAAATTCAGCAGCTGGGAAAGTCTTGCAAATACGCGAATGCAGCTGCCGACCTTGAGAGATAGCTCTATCTTTGCCACAAAGCTCAATAACGTAAGCATAGGCTTCCACGGAAAGGTTATCGTGGCCGAGGTCTAGCCGCTGAAAAGCTTCATTTAGAGGAGGGACTTGGACTGGCTTCCCGGGGGGACTGAGAGATGGTTTTGTCCCAATTCGGCTCAGCTTGGGACGGCATGATGGCTCTGTCGGAATACTACAATGGAGTCGAAACATCGGATTCGAAATGGCCGAAGCAGAGTACATAATAATACTCGAGGAGACGGGCCAATGTTTGCTCACTAGTCTCATTTCACATCATATATTTTTCATTCTTCAAGGAGAAGAAAGTAATGGCAGTAATTACTACCATAGCCATCGTCACTCCCATTCATGATTCATCGTGTTTCTTTCCCAATTATCTCGTCGTTTTTTACTTTCCTGCTCAGTCCTGATGCGATAATAAGGGTCTAAATGCGGGCCAGGCCCATATTTTTACATTCTTGGGCCTGTTTTTTGTATATAAATATGTATTTCTTTATGTATATCCCTATTATCAGGTTCTGGCGTGGACGACCGAATCAAAAACCTTATTCTAAACACTTAAAACCAAAAACATCAAAATCAGACGGTTGGCAACAATCACAGAACATTAGTTTTATTCACAAGTTGGGTTGGCGACGCGGGTTTGGGGTACACACAGAGCAATAATAAAAGAGAGATGAAGGAGACGGAGTGCCTCGCACGTCATCAGTTATCATATATAGTCATGCGTTGATTCGTTTTTGTAGCACGAAACCTAAGTCAATCCCCCAAAATCCATTTTCATTGATCTGGAAATAACAAGTCAAAAATGGGGAAGATGATCAACTTCTCTGTCGTCCTCCTCCTGGTCTTATTGGTGTCCACAGGTACATACATACTCGATTTGGAATTGTTGTGTTTAATTTGTGTATAGTATAGATTTGGTATTAAGTGTACGTACGTATGTTAATTTATAGGATTAATGGAGAAAGGAGAAGCTCAAGCGCAAGGGTGCGAGTGGGAATGCAAGCGTCTACCAAACTTCAAGTGTTGGTTACAGAAAATTGGAGAACGCCTTTGTGACGATTTGTGCAAGAACGAAGGGGCCGTTAGCAGCGTTTGCGTCTCAGGCGCTCCCGGGATTCCTCATCGTTGTCTCTGTCGCAAGGCCGGCTGCTCCTGATTTACCTCCCCAAACCCCTCACAGTGTCATTTCATATCTTCAGTCAGTAATTAAGCCGCTTTACACATTAAAACAAAAAAAAAAAAAAATCTACACGCGAAGAAGGACATATATATACGTCTTTGTTTTTGATACGGTTGTGATCGGGTGCTATGTATTGTGATGATTAATAAATATATATGATGGTGTGATGTAACCATATACACATGGTTGATTTTGCTGGTTCTCCGTGTTTAATGTTTATTTGCTTTGATTACTCCAACATTATACTACTACACTACTACTTTTTTTTATTCTCTCTCTCTATATAGCATTTGTTGATTACTAGATTCGGACATGAACCCAGAAAACCTAACTAGCTTGTTTCACATTCGCCTCATCTTCCTCGGAGTTGTCATTGTTCATCAGTAGTTCTTCCCAGAACCCGTCGTCGAGCTCCCTCTCCACGAAATCAATCCGTTGCTGTCCATATCCTTGCATCTCTAGGGCGAGAGCCTCCAGCTCCGACACGTGCTCCACCGCTTCCATTTTGACCAAGCTAGCCTGATCAGTCATCGCAGCCTCCTCTAGCCCTTTCCTCTGCTCGAGTAACTGTTGCAAATGCGAAGGGTTCTGTNTTAATCCTCTGCTCCATGGCTTGGATGTAGCCTCTCGCTCTCTGCTCCTCGTGTCTGAGCCTCGAGATCTCCATCAATAGGACATGCCTCTCTTCTCGGAGCTGCGGAAGCTCGAGGCTGGGGTCAAGAACCTCGGGTTGAGACTGGTGGAGCGAGGGAGGGGAAGAGGAGGAGGTTCGTCGCTTGATGCTTTTGA
>OVAQ01000424.1:0-33214 GCA_900406345.1 Erysimum cheiri | reverse complement strand
TAGAGTGCGTTTTTCTGAATTTTCATTTGTAAACTCTTTCCTTTCAGATTGAATTACCAATCATGAAATTACTTTTTAATTAATGTGTGGTTGACAAAAAAAAAAAAAANNAAAAAAAAAAAAAAGATAACTTTAATTCACGGTGAAGACGAAAAAGACACGTGTGTATCAGTTAGATTCCGAAGACATAAAATTGCGTAATGTGACGCCACTCTTCTCCTTCATTCCCTCAATCAGAGAGCTGTCACTTTCTCCTCTTCTTTCCCATGCCGACTTTCCTTATAAAACAAAACCTTACTTCTTTAGTATTTAATTTAAAGAGACAAATATGCTTTTATGTGGAAATAACTCCTTTCTCTTTCCTTTATTAGCTAGTACCTTTTAACCATAACAAAAAACTAATGTACTGTAGTATTTATAATCAGAGGTAGGTTTGGGAAGAAAAAAAAGGTTGGGTCATGTGGAGACAATAATTAGAGTGTTACTAGCAATCGGTACGATCGCAGAATCACTCACACACACGTAAACACACGAAAGTTAATTCCAAATTTGTTGCCATTGATACAATTTTTTAATAAAAATAGTTGAAAACTATTTTGCTATGCTGTCGTAGAGCTTAATGACAACAGTATATGTTTTCCCGATTATTTTGTTTACTGCTTAGGTCATTCTTTTTTGTTTACGTTCGTTTATACAATTAAATTATTTTTCACATTGCCGATTGTCATAAACAAGATCATCCTAAACCTAAGCCATTTTGTTTAGACAGTTTTATCTTTAATTAATAGTTCACAAATTAATTTAAAATTTGCTTTGAATCTCCCATAGTGTAGGAGCGTCTGCCGGCAGAGATATATAACAATTATATTGCTCGATTCAGAATTTTTTTTTTGTTTAAGGACTTGTTCAATACAGGCTGTATTGAATAATGAATATATAACAATTCTTCGATTCAGCTAATCAGTATGTGCCATCAACACTTCAAACTATTGGTAGAAAATTAATCTTATTCACCTAAAAGATCGAACATTTTATTAAAACTTACTTCTTCATATAGTGATTTACTGATAGAAATTTTGAGACTAGCTAGTGTGGTTTAGATAACTCCTTTTTTTTGTCATCGTTGTTTATAACTTATATCATTAAGAGGATTACGTGAAGTATCAGATACATGTAGATTCGTCAAGAACACCAAAGTATGTCTGCCCGGGACATTTATTATAATTATATTATTCTGGCAGCGAAACAAAGTCCTGTATGTGTTGCCCGGAGTATTATTCTCGGACGCTGCCCTAAACTTAAAACTTTTTTTTAAAAACTATACATTAAATTATGGGTGATTGATTATGTCATGCATGAATGATCAACTTCCTCTTGTCGTTACATGTTATTCTCCTTAAAACAGATTCCTAAAGTCGAGATAGGGAGAATCCTTGCCGTCCATTTTTCTTTCAAGATTCGGATTCTCTTTTACGATTCCTTAGCTCCATACGTGGAATCTTCAACAATATACAAAACTACCCACCTATCTTGTACAAATGTGCTTGCTCTCCTATTTGCTGTGAAATCTTTTTATTTCATTAACTCTTTTCTTCGCTTTCTTAGCGTGATTAGTTTTTTTTTTCATTAACTATGTCTATGTGGTGTAGGAATTTAAATATATATATAACTTTTATTTTTGCATCGGCAACTAGTTTGTTCAGATCTATGCAAATGTACAGTATATAATGTAAGACGACGAAGTATAGCTGTACATATATATATATTTATATATAACATTCGATCTCTTGCATATGATTAAAAAGATTATCACTTGAAACCTTCTTTTATCAGTTCAATTTTTACAAAAAATAATTAATATCATTTCATTCTTCCGTTTATAAGTTTTATTATAGTGACAATTACAAACAATGATATTGTTTCGGTTATCAGTTGTTATAACAGTACAAGAAATTTAGTGATTTCTTTTCCAAGTTCATCACTTATCCATTAATTGAAATATTACAGTTTTGTTGTTTGGTGTCTTTAATTTGCTTAAGATTTTCTATTCAAAACTAAATTTTACGCTCCAAAAAGGTTTTTATACTATTAATAACACGCTTTTGCACAAAAAAAAAAAAAACTACTATTAATAACACGAGATATGGCTGAAACGGTCCAAATCATTTCCAATTTCAGTTGTCGTATATATTATCGAATTGTCTTAAAACATATATTGGTTCAAGTATTTTACCATATCTAGAGAAAAAAGTAACTGTCGACAGAAAAAAAAAAGCATTTCAGTCCAGGTTCACTGTTACGACTAAAAGAAGAAAGTATATTCATATCATGTCATGTTTAGAACAGGTGTACCATTTACTTCTTTTGTATAAAAAAGGTTCTCTCGTCACTAAATAAATATATAAGTTATAAGTTAATTGTTAACGTCGAAGGAGAAGATTTCCACTTTAATTATTTTTCAGGTAATGTCAACTTATGAGTTATGACGTTGGTCGCTTTTTAACATCGAATGATAGATCAATTGATGAGTACGTATAACCTATTTTCCTTTCTTTGTAACATTTAAATTGAGAATCTATAATTGATAGTTCAGTAGTTTGCCACCTGTGTTATGTTGGCTCACCACACATTTTTCAATTACTTTTTTTTTTCCTATTGGCATAAAATAAAGCTAGCTAGGTCCACGAAATTAGATTGCTATTTGACAAAAAAAAAAAGCATTCAAGTTCACTTTTATAATTTTTTTGTAATATTAGAGTATAAAAAAATAGTTATGCAGAAGTGACGAATAAGCAAAAAATTTAGTTTGATCAACTTGATCAAAAGATCTAAGTGCGATCAAATGCATAATATACAAATTATCAACGATCATGGATTAAATTCGGTCGTTGTAGTCTTTTAAGTTTGGCCCTTTACAACAACCACAAGAGTGCATTCGCCTCTGTATCCAGAGCCAGAGGGTTTGAGTTGAGCACTCTTAGTCTTTTCGAGTGGCTTCAATGCATGATTCACTCCGTCACATCCCATGGTTTTTTTTCCAAAATCATACAAAATCTATGACTTTATTTTTAATACAACAGCACTGCCAATTTTAACTTAAGCGAAGTATTGGGTAATGATGAATTTTAAACGGTTAACCATGTTTTCTTCGAGTAAAGCTTTACTTATACTAATATGTAAACAAACCAGGGATTAACAGATTAAAAATGACTAATTCGTTCTCTAGCTTCAACGTTAATAATATACAGTAGATAAATAAATCTGGTGAAATTCTTATTCATGTTTGAACCTTTGAAAAAAGGGCAGGCATCAACTTCAAAGCGATATCGCCGTAAGGTTGGTCTTGTTGCATATCTATAAGTCCTCTAGACTTCAACACCTGTAATTTGAAAACAACTCGTCTAAGTTAGAGGCAGTGCAGAGGGAAAAAGAAAATAAATAATCTATATCGAGAAGCCCTCACCAGTGTCTCAAAGAACATTCGAGCAGCTAGCTTCCTTGTCTTTCCTGCCAAGATCTTGTTCAAACTTAGATCTCCAGACGGATGGCTTGAAGTGGGACTACTAGAAGAACGTTGTTTAAGATACCGAGCTAAGCCTCTGCAATGTTGATGAATGTTACAAGTTAGTAGTTAAACAGTCGGCTCTTAAATCTACATGGTTTTTAGAATCTACAATATACTGTACCTTGTTCTCCCTGTTAAAGCATCAGAATCTTGACTAGCTGGTGATCTTTCTGGGGTATTGCCACCTACCTCCAGGAAATAAAGTTCCTGTATGGCACAGACAAATGGTATTGCTGTCAATGTTAGCGAAGCAGCAATAATGGTAAAAGCAAAACATGCAAAAACGTGAGAACAAACCTCGTCGGCCATTTCAGAAACAGGTGAAAGCCCCATGTTTCTTAGTTCAGGCATATCCTCTGGATTAAATGAGGTTGACGGCTCAGTTCTATAAGATCTTGTCTCCCAAGTTCCAGGCTGAGAGGTGAAGTCATCGGTTCTAGAAGGTGAAGATCTTGGAGGTGGTGACGGCATGTACACGGGGAAACCACCATCCCTTAAACGTTCGATTTCCATGTCATCATTATTATTAAATGTTTGAGGAGATTGTGCTTCTGTTGCTACAGACTCTGCATGCGCGGGTCCAGCACCTGCAAAGTCTTGGACATCTTCAGTTTGCTGAGCTGGAGACAGCTGAACTGTACTGTCTGGATCAGTAGAATCAGGAACCATCGATTGTGGAATTGGAGAGACCGGATTAATTTCTGTTTCAGCTTCTCGAGTAGGAGATGATACAGATGCAGGTGCTGGAAAAGTTTCATCAGGAATAGCAAGATATGGCTTCGAAGCTACATAATCCTTTTCGTAGACGCTGCGTAAAACATCTGAGAAGCCTGCATATAGACATAGACAGGCTATAATCTTTCTTCAAAAACAAAGGGCAAAAGAAGGAAAAACTGTCGGAAACAAAGAATCAATAGATACTTACCAGTAAACAAGGGCTCATTGAGAGTTTGATCCTTCTTTGACTGGTTATTCAGTCTCCAAACATTTAATTCAGAAGAAGGCATCTTCTTTCTCTTACGACGAGTATCACTAGGATCCTCAAGCCTTTCTCTTATGTACCTGTCCAAATTTTCCGATCAGTACGCAAGAGGCAATGAAATATTCAAAGTCACATGAAGCAGCGGAAAAGTTACTACCTGTTGGTTAATACTGTGACCTTATCAAAGTGCTTCCTCTTCCTTGTCCTTCTTTGTGGTGGTGGGGGAGGAGTTGGTTGAAGAACCAGTTGAGGTGATGGATGNACACTTAACATCAAAAAAAAAAAAAAAGTGTTTGAAAAAATTAATAAGATAGAGAAGGTAATAATTAAGCTTAAAATTATCAGACTATGTTGGGTTACTCACCAAAATCTGCACGTTCTTCCTCAGAACCAGCAAAACTTGGAGATCCTGATCGGAGCTCAAACGCGGGATCCCTTCCAGAATTTAAGATTTCTTCATCAATACTAGGGATAGTGGGGGGGTCCTTCTCATTAAAAGTTTCATCTAAGGACTCAGTGCGTTCAACTCTGACACTCTGTTGTTCTGCAGCAAATGATGGAAGGGACGCGGGGCTGAAATCATGCGCAGCGTCACGCCTTATCTCAATCTCGGGAACACTTCCAGGAGAATTGGCATCGCTTCTCTCGGTATTGGGATTGAGCTCTTCAGGAAATTCCTCTCTGTCGTTACCGGGACTATAGATTCCAATGTCTCTTGGCTCATTGTCTGGCCCTGCCTCATGAGCCATTTCAACATCAATTTCTCCACTCACAGGTACTGTGGATTGGCTGCTCAGATCATAAAAAGAAGGTAACCACATTAAAAAAGGCATATCATTGAACATATAAGGAAGAATGAGGGCAAGCTGTAGTAGAGGAAATCAAAACTCTATGAAGAGCCTCACTCGACATCCATGGGGATAGATTCTGAGATGATATCCTGTAAGAAAGACATACAAAACCTCCGTTCAATAACAAGTTCTCGGAGACATGAAAGGCAATACAACTTCGAAATCATAAGAAGCAAGCAGGATTCTCACCTCGTCGAATGTTACAGCAACATAAGGATCAATGCCGGTAGGAATTTGATCTGCAAAATAGGCATCAGCATCATTGACACCTCAAAGCATGGTATGATGCATCTACAACAAAAAAAAAGAAAACAAGTACCTGTGAGAGTGATATCTTCCTCACTCCGAATATGATTATCGAACTCCCTAAGATTGACAAGAAAACAAGATAAAATTGTTATGATCTCTAAAGCTTTGTTACAGATCAAACTTGAATAAAAAGGTGAGAAGATGAATACATGTCGAGTGTGTCATCTTCCAAGTCGAACTCGTCCAAATTTAGTGCTTGAGGCAAAGTGACAGACTCAGGGGGAGCCTGTCTGGCATCCTTTGGCAGGTCAACTTGAGGAGCAAGGAAAACCTTAGCAACCAAATTATTAAGGAGATTCCAGTCATGGCAAAGATATTCCACTTTCTTCGAATATATTCGCACAACCCCAAGTAGAAGGTGACTTGACATTCTCAATGCCAATGGTGCATAAGGAAACATTATAATATCTGCAAACACAATTATTTTTTAAAAAAACTACAAAATTAATCAACAATCACCTCTGCATATAAACAATCATGAGACAGTTTAACGAATCAAAATTATCGAAAAGTCAAAACTTTTATCAAAGCAGCAAATACTCAGGCGAAATTTATGAGGATTTCAACCACTAGGATTGGAAATATAAACAACAAAATCGGAATTTGGTAGATGCCCATGTAAAAACAAATCATAACAAAAACTGATGGGTTTTGTGAAATTTCGAATAATATCAAAGGGGGTAAAAAAAAAAGAAGCGAACTTTGGATCAAAAAGCAAAAATTGAAGAGGAAAGACGAACCAACTGCTTTGGGGATGTTGACTTTAGCGTACTGTTTCTTCTTGAGGCGATTATGCACGTGCGCGGCGCACCACACCGTCCCCAGTGGACCTTTTTTCGCCAATAACGTATGTGAATAAAACATTTAGATTCCTTCTCCGCGACCCAAACAATTAAAGAATCCTAAACAAGCAGAGATGGAGACTGAGTCGATTTGAGAGACAAGTATTATCGAATCGATTATATAATATATAGTATAAATTAGAGAAACCAATCAATTTCGAATACAAAACTGCAGAGAGAGAAAGAGAGAGAGACGAAGAGGTTAGGGTTTTATGTGCTTTTGGAGAGGAAGTAGAGATTTTTAGTGGGGCGGGAAAAATAAACATTCAGTGGCGCTAATGTTGAAATCATAGGAAAATAGACGGCAATGACTAAAGTGCCCTTTTCTACTTGAATACCGAGATTTTGAAATTTACAAAACAAAACAATTTGGTCCATTTAAGCCCAATAGCTAAATTGTGAGATAACTGGGCCTAAGGGGTATATTTGGAAATTCGTGTATATGACACTCTAGGGTTTTCTTCATATTTAGGGTTCTCTACGCTTTTGCTGTTTGTTCTCTTTTAGTGGAAGAAAGTTGCAGCCACAAAATCAGATCCGACAATGGTAATTTTTCGTCCGTCGTCTCTCAGTTCTTATCATTTTTCCAGGAGGCTATTGAAGCTTATGTGTTTGCTTTTATATCGTCGCCGTGTTTTTGTTTCCACTCTCTTCACAGTTCCTTTCTGATCTAATCGTCAACGGTTTTTGATTATTTGTAGTAATCTAGCAGATTAAGAGTCGTTCTCGTCATTGATCGTTTGGTTTAAGTTTCTCATTATATGTCTAAGCGTTTATCATGCACAAAAATGATGTGTTTAAATGTTGTTGTTGATTGTGTCTATTTGATTTTTGAGTCATTTTGGGTTTACGAATTTGTAATTGATGAAAATGGATTTTGATTTGGACATCTGCAGCCGAAGCAAATCCACGAAATCAAGGACTTCCTTTTGACCGCGAGAAGGAAGGATGCAAGGTCGGTGAAGATTAAGAGAAGTAAGGACATTGTTAAGTTCAAGGTGAGGTGCTCAAGGTACCTCTACACACTATGTGTCTTCGACCAAGAGAAGGCTGATAAGTTGAAGCAGTCTCTTCCTCCAGGTTCACAAACTCATCTTCTTCTCTATAAGATAGCCCAAACATACACATTACACACTTGAAACCTCTTATATAATTAACATTGTTAGATTTGTGGTGTATGTGGATGTGTCTTCCTACTAACTTCTTGAAAATTTCAATTCTAGTATCATAATGTTGTTTGATTTTGGTTTTTGGATCCTAATAGGCTTTGCTTAATTCTAAGTCTGTATATATACACTTGTATTATCATATATTAATTTGGCATTCATGTTTTTTGGTTGTTTTCTGAACCCATGTGGTTATCTCTATATCAGTGTAGAAATGGTTCAAGTATGTGAATTGTGTTGGAAATTAAAAATCTTGGGAATTAATTTTTGCCATTTGCTTGATTTCAGGTTTGAGTGTGCAAGACCTTTGAAGATGTTTCGAAATCAGAGGATCTGTCATGGAACCAGTGTTGAAGTTTTAGATACCCTCCTCTTGGGAGATTTTGTTTTTCTTTCTGCTGTCTTTTGAATGACTCTATGATTCAGACTTTCCTTGGTTCCTTTGTTATAACTTAAAGGATTTTATGAGTTGGATTTGTATTTTGCTATCGCCATGGTTAGTAATATATATTGCCCCAAAGATGTGGAGTTTGTGTTTAAGAAGAATGATGCACGCACGTCAATGTTGTTTGTGGCTATAGCTGTTTAAAAATTGATAAATTTTCCAAAACTGTTCATGTCTATACCAGTGAGTGAAGAATGAAATATGATAAGCTTATTTATTCAACCAATAGCTAAACGCCGTCGTTTCCTCTGGTATTCGGCTATAGCGAACGTAAAATGCAAACGCAGTCGTTTCGGAGAAATTGCAGTTGTTCTTTGTAGTTCGTCGTTGTCGTTTATCTTCAACCTTCCAGCACTTTGGAGACTTTCTCTACTCTGATATGTAAGATTTCGATCAACGTACAGCGCTCGATCTTCTCGTTTACGTCTTACACTCTCGCAATTCTTCTTTTGGGGATCCTTGGTTTCGATTTCACGGGAGTAGAAGAAGACTGGTGATGGCTCCAGTTATGAAGCCTTCCAGAGGTCGTGAACCAGATGGATCTGGATTTCAATCGAACAATCTCTGGGTTGGTAGTTTGACGACAGATACTACAGAATCCGATCTAGCCGATTTGTTTGGAAGGTTTGGTGAAATCGACAGAATCACGGCGTATTCTTCCCGTAGCTTCGCGTTTATCTACTACAGGCGTGTTGAAGAAGCTGTGGCTGCGAAAGAGGCGCTTCAAGGTGCTAACTTGAATGGCAGTCAGATTAAGATCGAATTCGCTCGACCGGTTTGTTCTCATCTCTGCGCTACGTTAGGTTTCATTTTCAATTGTAGTTTCTTCATTAACTTTTATGGTCTGTTAACCAATTTTAGATTCTATGCTTTTTATGGTAATTAATGCTTGCTTAGTTGGAGATATTTGTTACATCTAGTGTTAGTGTTAGTGTTAGTGCCTGTCCGTATCAAATTCAAAACTCAGATTCATGCTTGTGTTGTGGCCGACCAACAAAATTTCGCTACTCGATTTAACTTTCCCAAAGCGGTTAATCAAATTCCCTCCAGGCGATCAATTCGTGCTTCATGCGATGCGAGTTTTATGCAGAAAACTGTTGCCAAAAGCACATTACTATCCACGAACAAGAAGCATATGTCTATCAAACTCGTCTTCTTTTTTTCTCGTTTATGACTTCGCAGACTACACCGAATCCAATATCCATTGAGCTGCAGTTGGACTGCTTGCTGGTCTTTGCTCTCTCTTACCGGCCTTTGGACTAGCATCGATGTAAATTACTCTATTCAAGTTTTCAATCATGTCACGAAAGCGTTTTTAGAGTGTTATGATTCCAAGAGTCTCGTTCCAGGTACAGTTTGCGCTATGTCAGTCAAAATGCGTAGTAAGTTTGAGTTTTCACAGCCCCTTTGTAGAAGCAAAGGCAACTGAAATTCTTAGATGAATGTTTGCATCGAAATCCTGAAGCTAGTGTATCAAGCTCCGGCCAAATGTATCAGTGTCCTAAGCTATGGTTCTCCATATCTCGAGTTATAACAGGGGAATTGGAGAATGTGCAGATTGTGCGAAAACCTTGTTGTGATCTAATCTTGTTGTGCTCTAATCAGTATGAGTGAATGGGATTGACGTGATTATACAATCCTCGTAGCTCCTTTAGCCATCCTCGTGGATGGTTTTGCTATTCAATAATGTGCAAAATCGATCAGCATCTGTGCCTTCTTTTTTCAAATCTCAATTGAGTGTGGAAGGTATGGTGTATATCTACCCGCGAGCCAGATTTGGAATGACAACAGATGGACTCCTTGCAACAATGTTAAGGACTTGCCGATTTTGAGGAGGTCTTGGGTATCTTGTAATCAAGGAATGGTTCTTCTGAAGTCATGTTGTGTGTTTAGGGTAGCAGCTGATATGAATTGACGAAAATGGTGTTCTTGTGGATTGTTAACTCGAGTGTATATCTTTCTTTAGTGATTTATATGTTAAAAGTTCTCTTCATGATTTATGATATATCGTATAGGCTTCTCATGGAACTTACTTGTTTGCAGGCAAAACCTTGTAAGAGTCTTTGGGTGGGTGGAATCAGCCCGAGTGTTTCAAAGGATGACCTGGAGGCAGAGTTCAGGAAGTTTGGGAATATCGAAGATTTCAGGTTCCTTAGGGAACGCAAGACAGCTTTTATTGACTTTTATGACATGGACGATGCTATTCGGGCAAAGAGCATGAACGGAAAGAGAATGGGTGGAAGCTATTTGCGAGTTGATTTTCTTCGGTCACAAGGGCCACGAAAAGTAAGCATCCATTTGTCCCTTTTTGTTTGCGTATGAACATGCTGTAGTAATCCTTATGTCAGAAATTTCTACTGAGTGCTTTAAGTTTCATGAGTTGCATATGACTTCCATGGCTGGTAACTCTTTTGTCCATGAAGAAGTATTTGCTTGATTCATTCTATTCTTTTTTTTTTCTTCTTCTAACATTTACATGGAAGAATCCATTTGATATTTTTAATTCCGAGACCAAGTTACATTTTTCTCTCTCTTTTAGGAACCATGGCCTGGCTCTAACAATGGCAGGGATGGCAGTTTGAGTGCTAAACAACAGGTTACTCTTTTTGCTGGTGATATGTATACCTAATACCTTTATTGGCTTTGACATTTCATGATTGTAAGAGTTTACTACAAACCCTTGTTCTTGCAAAGTTTCTAAAGTTTGATTGTTATATGCTTAACAGTATCCCCACTCTGGTAAAACAGATGGCCAACCAAGTAATGTACTGTGGATTGGGTACCCTCCTTCTGTTCAGATTGACGAACAAATGCTACATAATGCTATGATACTCTTTGGTGAGATTGAGAGATGTATTAGTTACCCATCAAGGCATTTTTCGCTTGTGGAATTTAGGAGCGTTGACGAAGCCCGATGTGCTAAGGAAGGACTACAGGGAAGGTTATTCAATGATCCAAGAATCACAATTATGTACTCAAACGATGACATTCACCCTGGACGAGGAGATGATACCGGTTTTCATTCTGGTGCCAAACGATCAAGGCCTGAGATGTTCGTTAATGATCCTCCATTCATGTCGTCACCACATTCTAGCGGGATTCTTGGCCCTATGAGGCCCTTTCGAGGAAGCGTTGAACGTTCACATAGTGGTCCAGAATATAGTGATGTGGTTGGTACGGAAGGAAGCTGGAGGAGGCCATCTCCAACTGGAGCTGGAATACTCCCGTCTCCTGCACCAAATACAAGGCTACCCGTTAGGTCAAACCTTTGTTCTTGGGAAGGATATGATGCTGCTCAGTTGGATAGAGAACCCAAAAGAACCCGTAGAGATGGATCAGTGGATGCTTTTCCTTTGATGGGTGTAGATGATCGTGTCACTGCGTTCAACAGGTCATATGGGTGTGGGTCAGTTGCAGCGAGGCCCGGCCGTGGTTTCTTTGATGCTGATTTTATGTGGAGAGGAATCATTGCCAAAGGTGGAACTCCTGTTTGTCATGCTCGTTGTGTACCTATTGGAAAGGGGATTGAAAATGAACTGTGAGTAACATTTTCGCCTTTCTGTTTTTCCGTACATATAGGAAGTTTTGTAGTTCATTGATTAGACATCTATCTGTTCATTCTTTTAGATATGATACTTTAGGTAATCTGTGTATTGTCTACTTTCTGATCTCAAACTGGATGAAGTGTTGATTTTCTTCATTGATAACACTGTCCTCAATTGCTGATTCTCGGTTTTTCAATGGTTAATAGCCCTGAGATCGTCAATTGTTCAGCAAGAACGGGTTTGGATATGCTTGCCAAACATTACACCGAAGCCATTGGATTTGAAATCGTTTTCTTCTTACCAGACAGCGAAGATGATTTCGCATCTTATACTGAATTTCTCCGCTACCTTGGTTCTAAGAATCGAGCAGGTGTTGCCAAATTAGACGATGGAACCACTTTATTTTTGGTTCCTCCATCGGATTTCTTAACTGATGTGCTCAAAGTGTCGGGCCCAGAACGGTTATATGGTGTTGTTCTCAAGTTGCCCCCACCACAGGTTCCTGATGTAGCATCGTATAGACAAGAATCTCATTCCATTCCTCAATCTTATATGGATCAATCTCAGAGTTCGCCTGCCAATGCCAATCATGGTTTGTACGCTGCTAGGGAAGATCGAGCTGTGTTTGATTACAACAGAGGTATGCAGGAAGAATCAAAGCCTCCCCCAAAATCATTGCTTGGTCCTTCTAGCGAGCCAGTTTCTGTACCTAACACTGCAATGCCTCAAACCGGGGTTAGTCTAACTCCTGAGCTATTAGCCACTCTGGCCTCCTTGCTCCCAACAACTTCTCAACCTACTGCCTCTGAAAGTCACCAGTCCATTGGACTGTCCAATGGAGAAGCTCCATCACAAGCTTGGAATCGAGATCAATCAACGGTTTCTGACCCATCAAATCTATCATTCCAACAATTAGGCAGTCAATACAATCTGGTTGGGCAACTACCTCCTCCTCCTCCTCTTCCTCCTCCTCCTCCTCCAATGCTTTATCCTCCAGTGTCAAGCACACCGAGCTACTCCAGTGGGATGGTCCACGGTGGTATGCAATATCAAGAACCATTTGTTAGTACGCCTCAGCAAGCTCCGTTACCTACTCCTCCATCGAACAATTACGCAATGTACTCTCAAGGTTCACATCAAACTGTTTCTCAACCCATGAGACAGCAATATCAGCCTGAAGCTCCCATGCTAAACCAAAACTACATACCGGTCCCTGGAGCTGAGAACCCTGGTTTGCATGGTTATCAGGGTTATCGGCAAGGTAATTATTACGGTCTGACAAATAATCAAGGGAATAAACCAAATCCTTCTCAATCTCAAACTACGATGCCACCACCAGCGAACATGACAAACTTGGATCCATCTAGCCAAGCACAGCAGCAGCTTCAGCCTTTGCTCCCTGGAGGTGGAGAAGGTACATCAAATGGTGAGATCGATAAGAACCAGCGATATCAGTCTACTCTACAGTTTGCGGCTAACCTTCTTCAACAGATTCAGCAACAGCAGCAACTGCCATCAAATGCTTCGACTGGAAAAGGCCCTTGAGCCTAGTCCGCATTCCCTCATAATCTATTCGTAATATTCACTATTCTTGCTCTTTGGCATCTGACAAAATGATTTATGTTTTCTACTCGTCATGCATATGCGAGCCGTGCTGAGTTTAACTGGGTATTAGGTTCTTGTGCTTGTGATGTCTCCTGTTACATTATGTCTTCTTGAACAAATTATCGGGGCAAAACTGTTTAGTAGTGTGATATCTGAAGCTTATCAGTCTGCATCTCTTTATAGAAACCATGAAACAATTAATGTGGAATATAAGATTGAACGTACATACTTTCTCTGTGTGTGTCGACAGACTTTTTTGCGTCTTGCGATAAATCTCAATGTAAATGATCTTTACAATTCATGTAACAATGGACAGGTGGGTTTTTAGTTTTGGACATGCCGACCGTTACTGTTATGTTACATATTGGGATGGAGAAAGTGTGTTGCCGAGGTATGCGACAGCTGTCGCATAGATCAACCAACTGGTTTTGTTTTGGGGAACAAAACATCTGTGTTAATTTTATGTTGATTAATTGTTTGCATTCGACCTGTTATTATGTACTAGGCTGTACAAATTGTGGGATTTTAGATTTTATTGAATAATAAAATTCTTTAATTTCGTATTTCAAATGATAAAAAAAAAAAACAAGACAAAATGAGACTGAAGAAAGATAATGTCATGAGGAATCTATGCATCAGTTCTCATAACACCAACAAAAGACAATTCAGTCCAATGGAACTCGAATCAAAACGAAGATAAATTAGTTACAGAGAGATGATTTAGTTCAATCATCAACTTGTTTATATTGTTTCGTTATCCTCATGAATGTTTAAATCAAGAGGATATTAAGAACACAAAAGCTAAGAACTACACAACAAATTTCTTCATTGATTCATTGTTAAAGGGTAAGGCAAAGTGGCAATGTGGTTATGAGCCACTGTCCCAATCCAAAGCTTCCCTTCAACTTCCCTCACTTCACTCACAAGCTTCATTACCTTGCCTTGTCTATCCTCGAGCACCTCCAAGACCTTACCTTCCTCGTCAAATCTAGATATCACAGTGTACATTCTCATCCCCATCGTTTTTGCCAGCAGCTTCATCGGTATTGGCAACCGAAAATAGATGCTTTTTATCCAAGGGTTGTTTGTTAGAACCTCTTGTGCCGGTGTCCTGCAACAGTCAATTGCAACCCAAAACTGACCCTTTTTGTTTATTCTAACATTGTCTGGGAATCCCGGGAGATCTGCCACCACCTCGACTTCACCCGTCTTTGGACCCTCCAGCCAGTATTTAACCAATCTGTTACATATATATTGATAAAGAGAAATGAAAATGATAGATACATCAATATAAACACAAAGTTGAGGCAGAGAAACATTAAATATGGAGTCTATCCTTGAGTTTGACCTAGTCTTGTCTGAATGTTAAGGGTCATCTATATGGTTATACCTGCAATTGGTTGTTTCGGTGAAGAGAAGGAAAGATTGATCTTTAGATAGTTGAATTCCATTGGGAAACGCCAAACCGTCCAGCACAACGTGTGTTGTTTTGGTAGGTGGGTCATATCTTAGAAGCCTTCCTGTTGATTCTCCTTCCAGTAATATAAAGAAATGATTCCTACAAAAAGTATAATTCATTTATCATACAATTAAGTACTAAAGGTAGGATTTGATCTACAAAGCAAGAATAGCAGAGTTTTGCTTACGCTCTGTCATATCTTTTGCTGGTGTCAGTGAAGAAGATAGAGCCATTTCTATGGATGTCAAGGTCATTAGCAAATAATATAGGCTTTCCTTCCACATAAGTAGCTAAAGGCGTAGCGATCCCTCCTTCAGGACCAACCATAAGTAGACCATAGTAAGCGTCTGCAATATACAAATTTCCTGTCTCTTTATCAAATCTCAGACCAAGTGGTCTCCCACACAGCTTCTCGTGCTTCCATTGCTTGTTTGTTGTTGAATCCACACCTCTCACACAAGCTTTCTCTGACCTAATTCTCATGAACACCCAACATCAATAACAAAAACTGAAACAAAACTCTCTGCACACAAAAAAAGTAATGAATATATGTAATCTTTTACCATTTTGATGTTACCACGGAAAATGTCTCCCATCCAATTGCTTCACCCATCCATCTAACCACTCTTCCATCAGCCAACCCTGTGTATGGACCACGACCTAAACTATCAAACTCTAATGACTCTGGACCAAAGACTTGGCCCACAAACTCCAGTTTCCCATGGTTACCCAGTCGACTAAGGTTGTCTCTTGGCCAGCTTTTCATGACTTGCTTGTATGGAGCAACCTCATGCTTCACGGGTTTGAACTCACGACCCCCGATTGGACTTATGTGAAAAGGGTCGATCGCTATGAAAATTACAGATAAAGCAATGATACAGAGAATCGGATGATGAGTCAGCAATGAGTCATATGTACCATACTGGCCTTTTTTCTCCATTTCAAAGGGCTCAGAGGTGGACCAGAAAGTAAGATCAGATTCACCTGATCAATGTAGAGATTATATAAGCAATGTGGAGCATAGTAGTCGTGGAAAAATGCAGATCTTGTGAATAAAATTTGGGTTGAAAGTTGGTTCAATGGAAACAAACGACTATTCAAAAGTTGATCTAAGTTAGATTACTCTGATACCAAATACAATTGCCATGACTCTATTTGACATAGAGTTCCGAAATAATCATCCAACCTAAACTGCTCATACATAAAACCTTGGAACTGTGAATAAGTGATTGTTCTACCTAACCTTCTCTTACCTCTTGTTTGGAATATAAAACAAGGAATTGACAGAAGATGGGAATTAGTAATAAGAGAAGACACTGCTCTAGTCCAAGAGACCTGCAGAAAACTTGATCTAATTACCTTGTGAAATTGAAAGAGTGCAAATGATAAAACAGATCCAATATGTTATTGTGCTATTTCACCAAATAACCCTACAATATATAAAACGAAAAACAAGTAATACAAGAATATTTGGTAGCATGCTTTCATAATGAAATAAATGTGAAGGTCACAAATGAGGAAACATGTCTAGTGGATGGAATCTTTAGGTAGGACATGGGACCCTTTCGCAACTATACATCAAACATGTGACAAAATAATTGACCTTCCTATTCATCTGTAATGATGCCTAAACAACACTAGCTTGATTAGATGAGGAATCCATCCCCAATCATCACCACATTATGCAGGAAGCCTTCCCACAAACAGTTCAAGCAAGCCTTGAGGATCTGTTAAATTCGGTTGGAACTGCAGAAACTTGGTAACCAACTCTCAGTCTTCATCTACTACCTCAATAACAAGAACTTTGTCCCCAAATACAATATGAACCATGAACTGAATTCAGACAACTTCCACTCCACTAAGAGGAACTGCACTGGCTTGCAAGGTCCGGCCATTTCCAATAAACCGCACTGAGGGTAAAGAAGCATCAGTCAGCGATTCGATCTCGATAAAACTGAAATCATAAGCACCTGATTTCTTCAAACTGAAAACAAACACCACTATGATCCAACCAAGCATAGTAAGAGCCCAGTAGTTGTTCATCCCGCCAATCAGACCCCACGAAATTGCATAGCCAACCAGGATCCCTGATAAATGTCCCAGAAAACTAGCTTGTGGAACAATGATCGAAGTGAATATGAGTGACTCGAATGGCGCAAAGCTAATGGGAAGAGACAAAAGCCCAAAAAGATCCAGCTTTGAAGAAGGTTGCTTCACAGAGAGGATCGTCATCCAACCAAAGACAACGCAAGAGTACCCAACAGCTGTAACTCTCCGGAAATAATCAATCTTGAATCTAGCAATCAGCAAATGGTAGATCCCAATAACCAAAACGCCAGAGCAAACAACAAGAACAAGAGTGTAATGAAGGTAATAAGCAGTTCCAAGACCAACATGAGAAAGCTGTTCCACAACACCAAGACTCCATAGAGCACTCATGTTAAAGACGAGGTGCAAGACACTAATATGTGATAAAGCAGAGGTAATCATCCTCCAATAGTGGCCATCAATAGCAGTCTCGTAACTCAATCCAACTTGAGAATAGCCAATACTCTTCTTCTGAATCACAAACCAAATTACACTGCATATCGTTACGATGCAGCTCGTTGCTGGTTTCTCGATGATATCATAAAACAAAGGCCTTCCCATATTCTATATATAACTAACCGACACAGCAGCTGAGGTTGAATTTCTCTCCTATTCAGCTAAACCCAATGCTCAATTCACTCCTCCAAATCCACAGAATCAACAATGAGCTTTAAGCGAATACACAGATCTGAGAATTAAACTCAAAGCCGTGACCTTTTAAGCTAAACCCACCGACCAAAGTTGTGTATGAATTCTCCAGAAGGATAAAGAGAGATCTTTCTTCGTCGAGAATTGGATTCGATTTCTTCGTGTTCGCGCTAACTTGTTCCAGATTTTCTCTTTTTATCAGATCGATTCAGAAAACCTTTGAACCCAAATTTTGTCTTTGTCTTTGTCGGCTTGACTTTATGGTAATGGGCCTAGGTGCTAATAGAACTGGGCCTGTTACCATTATTTTTCCATCCAGCTATAAATCATCCAGAAAATTTGCATTCAAGGCTTAATTATGGGAAGAGTTGTAATGTTGTTGTAGGATCATTTTTAACAAAGGTAAATGTAAAGAGACAGTAAAATAGAAGTGTGAATTTTTAACAAAAAAATAGTAAATAACAATTATATAACATGTTGATGCCATCAATAGTGTTGAACAAATTTGTTAAATTTTGATTTTTTTTTTTCCGGCAAGTTAAATTTTGATTTTATCAGTGATTTTTCTCGAAACATATTATAGTGTTTCAAAACACGTTAGTTTCTTATGTCGACATGACGTCCTGACATATCTAAATTCTAAGTTTGAAATCCAAACAATTCAATACCAATCCGTTTGCAATTCTAATGTTAATCAAATCGCTTATTTCTTATTTGGTTCGTTTTTAATTCATTTTAATATATTTGGTTCCATTTCTGCTTTCAGTTCAATCTTGTTTTGCTAATACTGATCAAAACTATAGTAAAAAGCTAAGCTACATGATAACAAAAAGAATATGTATGTTTGCAATGACAATATCAAAACTGTCTTCGTTTCATCGTCATTGAACCCATCATTAAAATTCGCGACGTGTTTCAGCGAGTAAACGATCAAAAATTTAAAATATGTAACTTCCAGTATTCTAATTTTCATCACGTCGTTGTTATTCATCATCAATGAAGCACAATGAAACCAACCAACCCTTATATACCGAAACACAAGATAACAAAGTAAAAAAATATTAATATAAGGATATTATATCCTCTTTAAAAGTTATAACAAACTAAAAAAATATTGATATATGAACAATGTTTTATTGCATTGACCAAAAAAAATAAAAATGAACAATGTTTTATTTTTATTTTTAACCATGAACAATGTTATCAATTTCTTGATACACTGAAATATGAAACTAGTATTTCATTCAATATAAATATTCTTTTGTATAACATTTTATTTAAATAACCACATCCATAACTAAACAAATAAGAGGATGAAGTGGTATACATATAATATAATTAATAAACATCAGTTAATTTTAACCAATGCGTGAAGCTCCTCGTTGAAGCAACCATTTATTCCTTGTAAACATTATGACCCATCAATTTAGAAGAAGAAAAACTTGGAGTTGGGAGGAGGCTTGATTGTGACATGATTCCGAGCCTCAACTTTGGTCATGATCATCGTTACCATCATCATAACGATGACGAAGGAGGCAATCATGGTTCTCTTTTCGATGGCCATTGTTGCTTAATAAGCTTTTAAATGGTTCTTGTTTTTGTTTTTGTTTTTTTTTTCTGTTCTGTAATCTTTGATTGAATAATCGACGTATTTATATGTAAAATCGAACTTCTATATATAGTGAATTACTAAATTTAAAATTTCGTGGAATGTTTCAATTGTTTTTTCTTAGATAATTGGTCAAATGATAACCTCTAGTTTTGTTTCTCTAAAAAAAAAAGATTGAATTCTAAATCAATCTTCTAAATTTAAATGTCTGTTGAAGATGAAAATTGATACTTAATTTATTTCGAAAAAGTCCGTTGAAAGCTAAAAACCAAAAAGTACACAAAATGTGAGTCGGTCCATATTTGGTTTGATATATAATTCATTAAGGATGATGCTACAAAGATGTGAATGTCACCAATAACATACCCAAAAACCTTTGAAGCATGTTAGATCCCGGTTAGGTTCAACACGACCTTCTTCTTCTTCTTCTTCTTCGTACAAGAATGCTCACTTAAAAAGAAATGGCTCCATCTTTGCTGTTAAAGAAGAAGCATAACAATGGCTGCCAAAACACAACCATCTTCTTCTTCTTCTTTACTACTCACCATGTCCTTGTTCTTACTAATTCTTTCAGTTATTGTCCCTTCATCAGTTCTCTCAGCCACTCTTCGATCCGATATTCAAGCTCTAGAGTCTATAATACGCAGCGTTGATCCAAGTTCCATCTCTCCATCCTCTTACCTCAGCACATGGGACTTCTCTGAAGACCCGTGTGAAGGCTCAGGGACGTTTTTGGGAGTTATGTGTTCTTTCCCTCTGGAGAACACGACGAGCCGAGTTACAGAGATCGACCTTGATGATGACGGTTATGACGGTTTCCTCTCTGATGCAGTAGGAAACCTAACTGAGCTCACTGTCCTTAGCCTCAACAAGAACAGATTCCGCGGACCAATACCAGAATCTGTGTTCCAGCTCAGGAAACTCACCAAACTCTCTCTCGCCGAAAATTTCTTCACTGGAGACATAACCGCGCAAATTACACAGCTCAAGGAGCTCAAAACCATAGACTTGTCCAAAAACAGTATAGCCGGTGAAATCCCTCCAAGGATCTCAGCCTTGAGAAGTTTGACTCATCTCATCCTATCAAACAACCATCTCGATGGAAGAATACCTGCGCTCAACGGCTTGTGGAAGCTACAAGTGTTAGAACTCGGTAACAATCATCTTTATGGAATGCTTCCTAAGCTTCCCCCAAGTCTAAGAACTCTATCACTCTGTTTCAATAGCCTTGCAGGACGCATATCGCCCTTGCATAGGCTGAAACAGCTAGTGTCATTAGATGTGAGCCAGAACAGATTCTCAGGCACCGTTGGCCATGAAATCCTAACATTCCCTGAAATTTCACGCATCAATGTGTCTTTTAACCAGTTCATATCCATAGAGGTTATTAAGGTTGCAGGATCGCGCCTGCGCATGCTTGATGCTGAAGGAAACCATTTACAGGGTCACCTTCCGCTGAACCTGGCAACTTATGAAAACCTCAAGGATATCAATCTACGGAGCAACATGTTCTCCGGCGATATTCCTAGGATTTATGGCAAAAGACTGGACAATTCATGGAGAAGCTTATACTTGGAGAACAACTACCTGACAGGTTCACTTCCTGAGGAGTTTCAAAAGATTTCCAAACAAATCAGAGGAAACTTTTCGAATAACTGTCTGCAATGTCCGAAGAACGTTCCAATCTGCCAAGGTCCACAAAAGCCAAAATCACAATGCACCAATGCTATGCAGGGGAGCTTGGAGTAGAGATCATGCGGATGGGAGACAGTTTCTATTAGAAAGCATAATTACGAAAGCAAAGTTCATGTTCTTGTTCGGTACTCATCATGGTAGAAATGTAGTTTATGAAAAATGACATTCAAAGAAAAAGATAAAAAGAGAGATGTGTATTTGAGATATAAAACGTTTCTTTCGTCATATTTATGTCTTAACATACAAAAGTCTAAACCAAAAAAACTCAACTACCATATCTCCATCAGGAGGACATTCCAAATTCTGCTACATAACCTCAGAGGTGTTTTCACAACAGCGTACACGTATGCGTTTCAAAAGAGCCAATTCACACTAATGTTACCAAGCCATATCAAAAGAGGAAATTGGGCTAAAGCTACAAAGATCAAGAGGTAGTGATGCCTGCTCGAGACATGACTCCTAGCTTCAGCAAAAAGAACTCGCTTCATTGTCTTCACCAAGAAAACCCCAGTGCATAAGCAGGTCCACGGAATCAAAACATAGTAAGAGTATCCCCAGATTATCTTGCCAAGAACAGCTAGACAAAGGCCAGTGAAAGTATAGCCTGCATATGCCACAATATCCAAGAGGGGTGCTTCTCCGCTACCCAGTGAAAGCAATGTTATCTTCAGCAGCATGACTTGCAAAAACCAGCCAACCATTCCTTTCACAAAAAGCCAATTCAGAGCTTCCGGAGTAAACCTAGGAAATAAAGATTCACCACAAGGGTCAAAAGGTTGAAAAAGGCATTTTAAAGACGTACAAGAATAGATACAGAATAAATAAAGAACTTACTTCCCATAGAGTCCTAGTGACAAACCAGCAAGAACAACATAGGTGCCAAATGCCATAAGCGGAATGTATAAGTCTGGTGCATTTATATCGTATATCGGAGGCTTGTATGAAAGTCTACCCCCAACTGGTTCTGAAATTCTAGTCCAGTGTCCCTGGGGTTGCAGCAAAGGACGTATGAGAAAGACCCCAATATAGTAAAAGAAACCATTATAAAAAGAGAGTCTTACCCTGTGAAGGAATGGAAGTAGAACAATCTTCAACTTGTTCCTCACATATTGGTCATTCACTTGAAAATAGTATTGGGGATCCGAGAAGTAACGACTTATCTGTTTATTTCAGCCGGTTAAAACAAATGAAACTCCCTGTTGGAAAAATCTAGAGAGAAGAGGAGTTACTTACGTTGCTCTGCACATACTCAGAGCTCGACCCGAAAATCTTCTCCCCATACGCTCCCAAGCCACTCCGGATAAGTCCAGAGCCAGGTCCAGAGAACGCATTCCCAAAGGGGCTAGGCTGCGGAATTGCCTGAGGCATTGGGATTCCAGGCTGGGGTCCCATGTTATTATACATGTCTGGCATACAAATAGCTCACCGTTAGTAATTTGACTAATTCTAAAGTCCATACGCACACAAACAACAAAATTCCGTTGCATCTGATTCAACCAATGATCACAAACACCCAAGAAACCAGTAACCCATGTCCATGTGTAATCATTACTTAAGTTTCTATACCTGTTGCTCAAATTCACAACAATTTGATCTCTTTCTCGACTTTAGTTTCTCTATTTACTAAACAGAATTCACTAAGCACACCAGAAAATACGACATTGTTGCTAGTCTAGGGTTTTCCGATATTATCCGTGACTAAACATGCGCACGGAATCCAGATTTCGGCCATGGAAAAAGCATTTTTTCAACAAGAAATCGCAAGAAAACTACATTATCTGAACCCCAAAAAACGAAGATAAACACAGAAGAAAAACTCGAAAAATATTGTAACAAGGAGGAGCAATCAGCAATTGGCAAAAGAAAACGAAACATAAACGCAGACCTGAAAGCAAATGTGAAGGAGATGATTAGATCTATCCCGGTTGATTTGATCAGTGCGTCGGCTAAGTTCCGATTGCCACAGATCCAAGGTGGAAGGAAATAACCAAAGAAAGCTCGTGTGAAGCGCTCTTGTTCGCACGTGTGACCGACCATAGGTTCTTCTTCTTCATCAACCATCCAATGAAAATCAGACACGTGTTTATTATTTGAAACTCAGGGTGTTTTGTGCAAAAACTTGAAAGTTGAAGGTCTGTATTGAAATTGTTCCTAAGAAGAATAGCTTTCAGAAGTGCTGAAGTGAGAACGAAGGTGAAAGTGATTCTCGGTGTAGAAGAAGAGAAAGTTTCAGTCTTTTTCTGCGAGATGGAGGTTCCAAGCTCTGAGGAATTGCTTCAGTTTCTGAGCTCTTGTCTCACTCAGATCAAATGGCGACTCAAGACCACTTCCAAACGCCGTCTCGAATTAGGTTTCCTTCTTCCGCGCTCATTGGATATTGGATTTATATTCTCTTAGTATTTGCACTTTCCGATTGCTTTAGGAACGAAAAATTTTGATTCTTTAGAACTCATTTTGTATCCGATTGAAGCTTGATGATGCTTTGGTTGCTTTCTCTGAGATTCCAAAGAATAAAGCCAATTCACGCATTTAGCTTGTTGCGTTTATCACATTCCACTCCCTATTAGAGATAATTCATCGGAAATTTTGAACATAGACCGTTCAAATACCAACACTCGACTCTAGTATGATCTTAGTTTCCCATATGTTTGAATCTGTAACCGATGCTTAATCGGGTTTCTTGGACCAGATGTTCTGGCATTGTGCACGGGAATGAGACCAGTTGTGATGATTGACTATGGTGGAAAGATGCCTGAGCTACAAGATCGCTTACTTTCGCTTCTAGAGCTTCTTCAAGAGGTTAGACTCTAGTTCCTCTTCAAGCACTTTAGTAATTGAGTTTGTCTGTAGCTGATTTGATTCCTGCTTTTTTCTTCACACGTTTTCTAGGGTTTACCAGTTTTCAAAGATTTGAAGGTTATGGTTATTGAGGATATGATTTACCTGATAAATGTAAGAAGACTACCCAAGTTCGTAAGTTCCAGCTTTAATTCAGACCCCGAATTGTTCTTTGTCGACTTGGAACAAGATCCTCCAAAGGTTGTTCATTTTATAAACTTGTTGTGTTTTGTTTAAGTGGTTTCTCTTTTCATGTTCCATCATCCGTTGAATTTATCTTTTCTTTGCTTTTGTTTGTATCAAGATGGTAGAACAAAGCAAGGAAAGCAATCTGGGGATGCAGCTTAGATCGATTCAGAAGCTATTCTCTTCGACATTTCCTTTAGACGACAGCAATACTGATACCACCACAGCACCTGATGAGGCCAACCCTTCTCAGTCTTCTTTATGCATTGATCTTAGTTGTTGTTTACAAGACACTAAAGTTACAATCCCAACCTTAAACGGGTAATTTTCGAATTTGTTTGAAGATTCAATTACCATCAGATTATCTTACTTTATTACGCCAATAAGCTTAATGTTCAATCGGTATGTGCAGATGGCTGCTGGACTATCCGGTTGTGTATCTATTCGGCACAGACCACATAGAAGAAGCAATCTACAACCTATCCACCAAATCCCTCCGCATATTCAAAGTTCTAGTATGCAGGTCGGCTATTGTATATTTGTAACTCTAGTTACTAATTATTGCTGTAATGTCTAACTCAAAGATCTTCCAGGAATGGTACCACCGAGATGGACTCTCACTTAGAAGAGCTAACAAGGTAAGAACTCCAAAATAAGATTGTGACTTTGCTGCCTAAGCAACAACATATCTGTGAAAATAACTAGCTGTGATTTGGGAATTGACTTGCAGTTTTTCGGTGCCTTATGATCTGAGTATGGAAGGTAGCAAGGAAGTGTGGGCTGAAACATTTCTGGAGAGGATGAGTTCGAGGTGGGAAGAATGCAAACATATTTGGAGATCATTGGATTTGCAAGTTTCTGAATGTTATTCTCAAGCAATTGTTCTCTAAGGCTTTCGATTCTTCAAACAGTTGTACACTTGGTAAAGAGTTGTTACTCATCATAGTGTCCCAAAAGATAAACCATTGAATGTGGAATAAAACAGGTTTCATAGCAAAATAGAACGGTTCTCTGGTCAGTGCTACAAGAACAGAGCCAAAAGCAAATGAAACAAAAATCCAGACTATATGTAGATCAGTTTCCTTTCAGGAGGCTCTGAACTTCAGATTCTGTAGGGAGAGCTGGAATTGCTCCTTTCTTTGTTGTTGTGATGGCTCCACAAGCATTTGCAAACCTCAGCACTTCTCTTAGGCGAGCTTCGTCCTGGAAAGACAAAAAGAACACAGTCAAGGATCGAATCAAATATACGAAAGTTGAAGAATAACCTGATGTGAATTACTTGGTATTTACCTCAAGCACAGCACGGTCATCAACAATCTTGCAAAGCAAGGCACCAACATATGAATCACCAGCACCAGTTGTATCCACTGCGTTTACATGGAAAGGATCAACAGATCCACGGAAGCTCTGTAATCATACAGACAAGAACACAACTTGAGTAACATTAATATTAAAGTCAAATCCCTAAAAAAGAAAACTCTTCAAAAACCGTTTACCTTAGTGTAATATCTACAACCCTTGACAAGAATATTTTATGGCTATGTGTGTGTGATATACATATCCTTCCAAGGGATAATGGTGATCTACGACAATGAGAAGAAGAGGGTTAGATGGACTCCTTCAGACTGTGACAAGCTTCCCAAGTTGTGAATTCGCCTTTCTTTCTTTTTTGTTGCTGTTTCTCCAGTTTCCATCAAATCCAATGATAAATTTTCTTCTTCATTATTTTTGTCTTTCCGGTTAACAGTGGGAATCACGACTACGGAGGAGATTTGTTGGAGGAGGCATATCCAAGAGGCTAAGGTTTGATAGGAGAGCTTTTCTCAGGAATTGATTCTTCTAAGAACAAGAAAGATGGAGAGCTTTGACATGGAGAAGAAGAGCTTTTTAGTGGTGAAATAAAATGTTTTTGAGGTCTTTGGTTATGCTGTTTCGTAGAAACAAGGAAATTTTTTGTTAATATGTATACACAGTCCTTGTGTATGTCATCAGATGTAATAAAATCTTTTAAGTGCAAAATTCGAATATTTTCTGGGCCTTTTGTTCCTGTTCAAGTAAGTCAATGACTTAAACATTTCATAGAAGCTGAAGGGTGGAAACCAATATTTAAGACTAAAATCTGTACTTGAATATGCTTATAACCATATCATGCCATAGTTTGTAATCAACGATGACTTGATGAATAATGTTCCGATATACCATCATTTGTTATTGAAGAAAATGTTGTTTCGTGCTTTCCAAATATACCAACCGAAAAAAAGAAAAAGATGTTCATTCTCACATAGAGTTTTACTAGCTTTCATTTAATGTTAAAAACAGTCTATGAAGTTTTAATTTGAATTGAAACAATAGAGAGTCCTTTGAACAATATGGTAATAGAAAAGAAGATGAGTTGTTGTTGTTTCATTCGCTTCGTTATAGAGAGTCCAATCTAGAAGTAGAAATACTTGATAACTGTCTCCTAGCAAGTGTATCTGCAAGGGGCAGAACATGAAAAAAACTAGTTTAAAAAAAATTACGCTAATTGTTGTTTTTCTACGCAACTGAAGAAGAAGAAGAAGAAGACAATAAATTTGAAGCTTCTTATTTTTCTCTGTATTCATTTTTGTAGTGTGACCCTAAATTATTCAAATTTCTTGACGACCAAAAAAACAAAAAATTGCTCAAGCAAGAATAGTGGATGGGCCGAGCATATTGGGCTTTATATATTGTACAAACTCTCGGCCTTTTAATCAACCATTGTTCGCGCGTGGTCTTACACGCCTCAGCGAGCGTTGCGCGTTGAGCTTTCTTTCTTTCAAAATTTGGAAGCAGCAAAAGTTCATAAAGAAGCCTCCTTAGTCCTTTTTTGTTGTTGCCTGGTGTCAAAACTTTTTTTCTCCTCCGAGATAAAAGAAACTTTTTCTTGGGATTTGGTTTCGCTTTCTTGGGGAAAAGGAAATGATGAATCCGAAAAGGGAGACAAGAAAGCTGTTGTTCCCAGGGTTTTCCTTCTTCTTCTTTGTTTTCTTCCTACTCTGTGCTCGTGTTCAACATTTAGAAGCTACCAAAGACTCTCGTCCAATGGACAGATGAAGTTACAGAATCATCGACTTGGCTCCTCCTCCGTCGTCTTTCCAGTCTCCGGGAACGTCTATCCTCTTGGGTAAGTTTACATCTCTCTGCGAAATTTCATCTCTTTCTAGTGGCCCATTTGTGAGTTTGATCTTCTACTCCGTTGGATTTCGAGTTTGTGCGAATACGTTGTGGCGAGTTTGTTTGTACATCTCTGGGGATTCTTCACTTGTTATCTATTTCAATGCTTGACAAGCTTTTGATGTGAACTCTTGATTCTATTGACGTGAGGGGATTTCAAATTGCAGATTTTTGGTAATGTTGATTACTTGTTTCAATTGAACGCCTAATTTGATTGCTTGAGGCTTCGTTTTGCATTTCAAGAAGTCATCTTTATTTTTCTATGGTTCTGTTTTTCAGGTACTTTTATGTGTTGCTTAACATAGGGAACCCACCTAAACTCTTTGACTTGGACATTGACACTGGCAGTGATCTCACTTGGGTTGAATGTGATGCACCCTGCAAAGGTTGCACTAAGGTATGACTTCGATTTTCTTGTAGTGTGTGACTTGATAAGCAAAAGGTCTTTTTTTTTTCTTTCTTATCTATCTCTTTCTTTGCATGCAGCCCCTTGATAGTCAGTACAAGCCCAATCACAACACTTTGCCTTGCTCACACTTCTTGTGTACTGGCCTCGACCTCCCCCAGAGCAGTCCTTGTGTCAACCCTGAGGATCAGTGTGACTATGAAATTGGGTATTCAGATCAAGCATCGTCTCTTGGTGCTCTCGTTACTGATAAGTTCTCTCTGAGACTCGAAAATAGCTCTACTATTCATCCCCATTTGACATTTGGGTTAGTTTTTTTCACACATTTGAATTCACAAGCTGTAAAAGTTGGCGATCGTGCTTGTTATCCTGATCCTGGAATGACTTTCTTATTTCAGATGTGGGTATGATCAGCAGAACCTTGGTCCGCACCCTCCTCCTCCAACAGCAGGAATCCTTGGCCTCGGCAGAGGGAAAGTAAGCATCTCATCACAGCTTAGTTCCTTGGGGGTAACTAAGAATGTAATTGTGCATTGCTTAAGTCATAATGGTAAAGGCTTTCTCTCTATCGGAGATGAGCTTGTTCCTTCTTCTGGTGTTACATGGACTTCATTGGCTCTTAATTCACCTAGGTGAGCATCCATCTTTTTTGTCACATAACTTTTACAATTCCCAAGTTGAAACTCATGCGGCGACTCTTCTGTGTTCTTTAGTAAAAACTACATGACTGGACCAGCAGAGCTTCTCTTTAACGACAAGACCACAGGTGTGAAAGGCACAAACTTCATTTTCGATAGTGGAAGCTCGTACACTTACTTCAATGCCGAAGCATACAAAGCGATTCTCGATCTTGTAAGAGACGATTTCTTCTCTGAAAGAAAAGAAGATTAGTTTCACCTGTTGTTGTTTAACCACGTCTTTATGACTAACTTGATGTCCATGTATCTCTCGTAGATAAGAATAGACTTGAAGGGGAAGCCTTTGGACACAGAAGATGATAAAAGCTTGCCGGTGTGTTGGAAAGACAAAAAACCTTTGAAATCAGTTCATGATGTCAAGAAATACTTCAAGACGATTACTTTACGATTTGGGAGTCAAAAGAAGGGTCAGCTGTTTCAGATTCTACCTGAATCATATCTCATTATCACTGTGAGTCACGTATATATACAAATGATCTGTATCTCAATGAAAATCCATGGCTGAGAGTCTGATTATACTTTTTGGGTTTTCAGGAAGAAGGAAACGTATGTTTGGGGATTCTAAACGGAAGTGAAATCGGGCTCGATAACTACAATATCATTGGAGGTAAGTAAATATAATCTTCTCGGTATGTTTATGTACATCACTTGACAAAAATATCTTATGGCTATGTGTGTGTGATAGACATATCCTTCCAAGGGATAATGGTGATCTACGACAATGAGAAGCAGAGGGTTGGATGGACTCCTTCAGACTGTGACAAGCTTCCCAAGTTGTGAATCCGCCTTTCTTTCTTTCTTGTTGTTGTGCCTCCAGTTTCCATCACATCCAATAACAAATATTCTTCTCTTCTTTTTCTTCCTTCCTTTTGCCTCTCCGGTTAACAGGGTGAATCACGACTGTGGAGGAGTTTTGTCCGACAAGGCATATCCAAGAGGCTTTGGTTTTATAGGAAAGTTTTTCGCAGGAGCTTATTCTTTTAGGAACAAGAAGGTCTCAGATGGAGAGCTTTGACACAGAAGAGTTTCAGTGGTGAAAAAAATGTTTTTGTGATTTTTTTTGTAAATATGTATACTCACTCACTCACACTCCTTGTGTACATCATCAGATCAGATGTAATCATATAATCAAAAAGTAAACAAAAACATGTCTTGTAGAGCAAAATGCATCAGAGTTTTCTTTTTTAAGATTGCAATAGAAAGACAGAAGCTTCAACGTACCTTTACTAAAATAGCCCCAGTATAACATCATTTCCCGAGGGTACAAAGGATCTTCCAGGCACTAGTCACTAATGATTGCTGTAATGTCTAACTCAAAGATCTTCCAGGCACGGTACCACCGAGACGGACTCTCGCTTAGAAGAGCTAACAAGGTAAGAACTTCAAAATAAGATTGTGACTTTGCTGCCTAAGCAACAACATTTATATCTGTGAAAATAACTAAGTGTGATTTGGGATTTGACTTGCAGTTTTTCGGTGCCTTATGATCTAAGTACGGAAGGTAGCAAGGAAGTGTGGGCTGAAACATTTCTGGAGAGGATGAGTTCGAGGTGGGAAGAATGCAAACACATTTGGAGATCATTTGATTTGCAAGTTTCTGAATGTTATTCTCAAGCAATTGTTCTTTAAGGCTTTCGATTCTTCAAACAGTTGTTCACTTAACTTGGTAAAGAGTTTGTTATTCATCAAAGTGAACCAAAAGATAAACCATTGAATGTGGAATAAAACGGGTTTCATAACAAAATATAGAACGGTTCTCTGGTCAGTGCCACAAGAACAGAGCCAAAAGCAGATGAAACGAAAAAAGCGAAAGCCAACAAAAATGGAAAAAGCTCAAACGTGAAATCCTAAAAATCCAGACTATATGTAGATCAGTTTCCTTTCATGAGGCTCTGAACTTCAGATTCTGTGGGGAGAGCTGGAATTGCTCCTTTCTTTGTTGTTGTGATGGCTCCACAAGCATTTGCAAATCTAAGCACTTCTCTTAGGCGAGCTTCGTCCTGGAAATACAAAAAGAACACAGTCAAGAATCGAATCAAATACACGAAAGTTGAAGAATAACCTGAGGTGAATTATTTGGTATTTTACCTCAAGCACAGCACGGTCATCAACAATCTTGCAAAGCAAGGCACCAACATATGAATCACCAGCACCAGTTGTGTCCACTGCGTTCACATGGAAAGGATCAACAGATCCACGGAAGCTCTGTAATCATACACACAAGAACACAACTTGAGTAACATTAATGGTAAAGTCAAATCCGTAAGAAAGAAAACTCTTCAAAAACCGTTTACCTTAGTGTAATATCTACAACCCTTATCACCTAAAGTGACCAAGAGAAGTTTCAGATTAGAGTGCCACAGAGACAAAGCAGTCTCATCATCGACCTTATCAGATCCAGTCAAGAACATAAGCTCTTCATCGCTGACTTTGATTAGTTCAGCTTTGTCCCAGATGCTAAGAATCTGCTTCTGAGCCTCCTCCTTCGAAGGCCACAAAGGAAGCCTTAAGTTAGGGTCATAAGAGAGCAACGCACCAGCTTCTTTAGCCACCTCCATGGCTTTCAGGTGGGCGGATCGACATGGCTCAACAATCAAGCTTATTGATCCATAGTGGAACACCTTAGCCTGTTAAAACAAAAACAGAGCACTTCGTTAAACCTAACTTCACATCTACGTTACGTATGTCAACAACCGTTACGGTGACGGTCAAGATTTGCCTACGTGTCATCTTTCGATTATCATAACTCAAAATAATAATAAATTAAAAGCAAAAATAACGTACAGATCTGATGAGATCAAGATTGAGCTCGTCGGGACGGAGGAGCATATCGGCACTAGGGTTACGGTAGAACATGAACTCACGCTCTCCGTCGGATCTTAGGGTCACGAATGCGAGTGCAGTCCTGGCTCCGGTGTCGAAATTGATTCCTTCGGCAGTGACGCCGTTCTGTTTCAAGATTCCGGCGAGCATGTGACCGAACTCATCGTCACCTAGTTTTCCGACGAAAGCGGCACGACCGCCAAGGCGGGAGATGGCGATGGCAACGTTGGCAGGTGCGCCACCGGGGGCTTTGATGAAGCCAGGAGCCTCGGCGAGAGATACGCCGGAGACGGTTGGGACGAAATCGATGAGCATTTCACCGAAGCTCACGATCAAACTTTTCTCGCCGTTGGATGTAGCCATTTGTGTGTTTGATAGGACGATTTAAGATTGAAAATATGAGAGAGAGATTAGAAGAGTTTGGATATAATGAGAGTTATTAGAGGATGAAGGGTTTATATAGAGGTATTAGGGTCAGTGGTTTAGTCAAATCCACGAGACTTTTAATTAATAAAAAAATATTTGTAGATTTTATCCAATAAAAGGTTGATCAGATATCGTAATATATCAGAAACTGTGTTTGGTAACTTATGTTTATCGTAATATTCTATTGGTTGTTAACATTTATATTACGATCTTGTGAGATTTAGAGTGATAATTAGTGATTAGTGATTGGTGTTTTTGACCAGATTTTTTGCTTGCTCACGGGACCCAAGTGACGTAATTTGCAAGGTTAATTATTAGGGACTTATCCACTGTAGGATAAAGATATTAATCCTCTTTTGACTCCGATTATTTTTGTTTCGTAGGATAAAGATAAACCCATCCATGGATATTTTTCCCATGAAGTAAATCCAAATGTACTAATGTGTGATTTGTCATAAACTTATACTACTGATGTAGTTTTTCGTATTTCACAATGTTAATTACAAGGGACTTATCCGTTGTTGGATAAAGATGTTAATCCTCTTTTATATCCGATTATCTCATTTGTTAGGATAACTTTCATTTCCGATAACACACCGTTCATGGATATTATCGCATGTAAATCTACTCAATCGATAAATATTAATGTGTGATTTACTTTGACTTAATAGTATATTTTTGTATTTGGCATTAATCAACGAAATCTCCTTCTCCTTGGACGTTTTCTTCCACGTAGTTAATGCAATTTATTGATTTCTATAAAAAGAAAAAGTCAAAGTTTTGATAAATGCTAAATGAGAAAGATCGCCATTAATATGACAACCAATGAAAAATATATACTTTATCGTTCTATTTTTTTTCTTTCTTGGATTACTGATTCATACAAATTACTATGTTTCAGAGTTTGTACAAAAGCTAAGTATGTTTGCTTCAAAATGTCTATGATGCTTAGTAATGATTAGTTTGAGGATACAAAACTTAAGTCCTAATTTAGTTTGGTTGTCATTAGTTGGTTATCATGTTGTCGATTGCATTATAAAAAGTTAATATCAATTATTAAAGTGCCGAAAAAGAAAAGCCCCCGCAGTTTACCAGAATAAAATTATCCGAGTAATTTCCCTTCATTAACGGTTTTGACTTCCAATTGACAATTGAACTGGCTGAAACTAGCCTGGTATACACGATAAAATGAAGGCTAGAAAATTATAGAGTTTTTGTTACTACGAGGGTGATTTGTAAATAAAGATAATAAAGGGGTCGATTGTAAAATATATGAAAAGTAGTGGACACACCGGTCTAACGGGTGCGTCGGTCGGCGAGAATTACGCTGTAAAAAAATCTAGAAAAAAAAACGAAGAATGAAAATAAAAACTTGAGGAATTATCATACGAGGCGAAGCGCACAGGAGCAACCATAGAGTCGATACACCTAAAGCTTAGATGAACGGTGAGTTGACTTGTTTCCGATATTGACCCAATCATCTGTCGCCACGTCATAGGTTACTGCGTCCCCTGCAATCCATACCCTGAACCGGCACCTTCTCTGTCTCTCCCCCAATCGAAAACCTAATTCGATCGTCGTCTCCGACCTACATCCGCCGGAAAAACACTTTCACAGTAAGATTGTTTATATTCCTTACACCATTATTTCGGATTTGAGATTTTCGATTTGGAATTATCGATTAAGCCGCTTAGTCCCTGCGAGAGAATGAGACTGAGAAGTTGGGACTTCTCGAACTTTTGAAAAACCCGATTTGATGATGAATCTTGAATATTTGTGAAGGTGAATCTTTAATAGATTCATCCTCAAACAAGAAGAGTTCAATTTTTAAGC
>OVAQ01000423.1:1806-33215 GCA_900406345.1 Erysimum cheiri | reverse complement strand
ATTTAAAATCGGAATATATAAACAAGCTTTTGTATCATAAAAATCAAATGGGTCACTATGTCTTTAATTCGTTTAAATCTTTTATAGATCAATTAGAGTTTTCTATTTACGTTACAAGTAAACTTTCAAATCGTGAATTTTAAAATTTTAAAATTTAACATTTGTTATGCGGTATACCGCAGCTTAAGACCTAGTTTATCATAAGAGAGAATGAGAAAGAGTCATTTTCTTTCTTCTCTGTCAACCCAATTTTAAACCAATACATCTAATTTACCACATTTTAAGACATGACTGGTGACAAAAAAAAGAAAAAACACAAAAAACAAAAGACATGACTAAATTGGATTAGTCCGGACTTAAATTGAAAATAAATCAAACCAAACCGGTTTTCTGATAGGACAAACAAAAAGCGATAATTAGAAAACCGTTTTTTCTTTATTGACCAATTACTTCAATTTGGACCTCATTCCCCGTTTTAATGATTATAAACTTTTTTTTTTTGGTGGGATAATGATTAGAAACTTTATATTAAAATTTAGATTATTAGAAAAATAAAAAAATTAACGATAATGATCAAATGTTACGTTATATAATTAGAGAATCCCGCTTCTTTAAATTGCTCTGTTTTCGCTCCTTCTTGCGTTCTTCACAATTGCAAAATCACTGTGCTTCTTTTTCACCTTTGAGTTGATTTAAATTTTTGGTTCGGAGAGGTAGAAGAAGAAAGAAAGCCATGTCGCTACGACGGAGCGAGAAGACGGAGATACGTCGAGACCGTTACAAAGTTTCTGTTGATGCCGAAGAAAGACGTAGAAGAAGAGAGGACTATTTGGTTGAGATTCGCAAGAACAAACGCCAAGAAACCTTGACGAAGAAACGTTGCGACGGTCATGAGAATTTGACAAACCCATCGTTGCCGATTCCTTCCGACGACCCTTGTGAGAATTTGCTAAGCTTGAATATGGTCGCTGGGGTTTTTTCCAATGATCCTTCTTTGCAGCTTGAGTCCACGACTCACTTCAGGAAGATTCTATCTTGGAGTAAATTCTTTAGCTTTCTTGTTCTTGATTTGAAAAGATTCGATCTTTATCATTTACTTGAATGGTTTGTTTAAGTTTTTTTGCAGATACAAGTCCGAGTTGTGCCACGTTTTGTTGAGTTTCTTAAGAAGAAAGATAACCCTAAGCTTCAGGTTAGAAGGATGATTACATCTTTGATGAATCAATATAATCTTTGATTCTGAATACTTCAATGATCTTTTGTAGTTTGAGGCGGTTTGGGCTTTAACAAACATTGCTTGTGGAACATCTGAGAATACCAAGGTTGTGATTGATCACGGTGTTGTTCCAATCTTTATTCAGCTTCTTGCTTCCCCTGATGTTGGTGTTCATGAGCAGGTATATGAGAATATGAATGCTTGTAATCTATATGAGTTTCAAATTCTGAAAACTTTTGATGTTGCGCTTAATTTTTTGCAGGCTATATGGGGACTGGGTATTGTTGCTGGTGATTCGTTGCAATATCGTGACTTTGTTCTTAGTTGTGAGGCATTGACGCCACTCTTGAATCAGCTGAATGAGAATGCTCCGATTTCGATACTTAGAAATGGCACTTGGACTTTATCGAACTTCTTCCGATTCAAGCCTCTGCCGTCTTTTGAAGTGGTATTCTTAAATCTCTTTCTCTCCAGGCTCTGTCAGTTTCTATAAATTAACATATGAAACCATGATTAACAGGTGAAACCTGCTATCCTTGCACTTAAACGACTTGTTCATTCGAAAGATGAGAATGTCGTGGCAGATGCTTGCAGGGCATTTGTGAATCTTTCTGATGGTTCAAATGAAAATATCCAAAGTGTAATCGAGGCTGGTATTGTCCCAAGACTACTTGAAATTGTCGAGTTAGTAGAAATTTTTTTTTAATCCCTTTCTACTTGTTTGGATAATGAAGGCTGACAAAAACTTTTTTTTGGCAGACACCCTTATTTTTCTGTATATGTACTTGTTCCTGCACTTCGTACCATAAGGAATATAATTTCTGGAAATTATGAGCAGACCCAGGTATGTAATTCATAGAACCTTCTTGAACACTTGTGTTGTTCAAAACAATAAAACTATCGAAAGTGCAAGGCTGACCCTTTGAACTTATTCTTCAGTATGTGATCAATTGTGGTGCTTTAGCCATTCTTTAATTTACAAGCTGCTTACTAAAAACTACATGAAAATCATAAAGAAGGAAGCTTGCTGGACGATTTCAAACATCATTGCAGGCTGTGGAAAACAAATTCAGGTGATAAATTTTTTTTATTGTGAACATATATAGATTAAAGCCTTGTGTATTTGACCACCCTTTGCTAAACACTAATTGTTTTCTATTTGTCTTGCTTTCCCTTAACCAGTCAGTTATTGATGCAAATTTGATTCCAACATTGGTGAATCTGGCTCAAAATGCTGCATTTGACATCAAGAAAGAAGCTGCATGGGCAATTTCAAATGCGGCCATGGGTGGTTCTCATGATCAAATCAAGTACGTCCCTGTCTTCTTTATCACATCTTCATGCTTCTTGATCATCATTTCACAATCTCCATTTGTGTGGTTCAGATACTTGGTGGAGCAGAATTGCATAAAACCTTTATGTGACATCCTGGTATGTCGAGATCTAAAGATCATCTTAGTGTCTCTGGATGGATTGGAAAGCATTTTGAAGGCTGGAGATGCGGAGAATAACAACACAGGAGAGGTGAACTGTTATACTCAACTGATTGAAGATGTGGAAGGGCTAGAAAAGATTGAGAAATTGCAGAGCCACGACAACAATGAAATCTCTCAGAAGGCTATCAAGATTCTAGAAACATACTGGCTTGAAGAGGAAGATGAAGGAGGGTTAATGGAAATGGTACAACCTCAAGGTGATGATGGTTCTCATCCAGAGTCCAGTTTGACCTTAGTTGAATAGATCCCACAGAATCTGATATTAGATTTGATGTAAATAAAAACCTCTAACATGGGAACCAAAAGCAAAGAGTGAGAGTCTTGAGTGGTTCCTGGTGACATTATGCTTTACTTGATTTGCAAGTAATAGAGTACATAGTTGAAAGCATTGGCTCCATTTTTTCACGGAGTCTATATTGTTTTGTGGTTATAGAATAAATAAAGGGTTTTGTTTTTGTGGCTAGCAGAGAAAGAAGTGGTGTTCTTTGTTGTATAAGAAGCATGATATATCGAATCCTCTTTGGTCATGGCGTCTGTAATTTGGAAGATTTTTAAAACCTGGAGATAGACTTGAGGTTGAAGAAAGGTAAAATTTAAATGCGTTTAAGAAGTAGCAAGCACATGAGTCAGAACAAGAGTAATCAAAGCTCTGCCTACCTCTTTGGACTGTTTTTTCATTCTTCTTTAACCCTTGAGACGACTGAGCCATAGGAGTCACAGCCAAAGAAGATGCAAGTTACACCAAATCCACAAATCTTGAGTGAGTTTCTTGACGGGTCCTGAATTTTACCTTACTAGCTTCATTTCTACGAAATATCCCCAGATTATGTAATTCTCATTACAGTACTGCATTGACATATAGAAACCTTGAAAGCGACTTGGTGTATGATCATTTCCCTGACCTGTGATAATCTAACTTGGCATTATAATCCAACTTCTTGCTTCTCTGTACATGTAGTATGTGATTCATTAGTGCTCGAGTATATAATTAGAGCTTGAGTAAGTTGTTGAAGTATCCATCAGATTCGAAATGCAGAGTTTACTTAACTGCAGAGTTTACATGTTTCTAAAAGTCTAATTTAACGAACAATTTGTGGAGATATCCATCAAATTCGAGATAAAAGTTGGTAATAACTATTACATGAGCAGCAACCACCAAGTCACACAAGAAAGACTTAAACTGCAATATTTGCTTGTAGCTCAAAACCTAATACAGCCTCCTAAAATCAACTAATTTAACGACCAAAAAGATCAACCTTAAACAAAATGTTCAAGCATATCTATTTTTAGCAATTAAAGAACAGTGGATTTCACATACGCTAGAGCATCTTGGCATTGTAAGGACTTCTTTAAGGAAGTCACACTTAGCCTTTTCGGTATAGTAAACATCAATCCTTAGTTTCTCCAGGATTGTTGAATTCTTCAGGAAGTATCTTACTAGCTCCGTTTCTCCTTCATACCCTGAGATCGAACGTTTCCATTCCACAAACTTGAGCGATGTAACCAAACACCGTGGCACTGTTGAAAACATCACCTTTGGTTCCCTGCTCTTGTTATGACGCATGCTACGGTCGCTAACCAGTTCCTGCAAAAAACAGAAGAAAACAAATTGAATAGAAAAATATGCACAAAAGAATTTTCACAAACAATATGCCTAAATCAGAAAGTTAAATAACAGTTATTCATTACCAATACGAAAGATTCTAGTTTTGGGCAGCTCTCAAGAAAGGTTGGCAATATTTCAAGATCAGTTTTCGCAAATTTAGCATTCAAGCAGGATAGGTTATGAAACTGAAGCACTGGTTCCGATCTCAAGCATTGAAAGATTTCCTGGTAACAGAACTAAACAAGTAAATGTTATTTTGACTAACTGTCGTGGAAGAATATTCATATATATGCTCAAACATTGAGATGTATACCTTCCAAAAATGATTTCTAATAACTAGCTCCCTGAACCTCGCTACATCGGTGAGGATGTCACGAATCGTGCTGCTACTGTATGGCGCTTGGACATTGAAGGGGAAATCGGCGCTCAGGAATCGAGGGGTCGAGTGAGAGAGAAGAGCGAGACGCCCAAACGAAATAAGTCAACAACGAATGCCAGCGCTTGGTTATATAACAAGGTCTGGAGCTGTTGGGAATTATTTTTATGGTTTAGTTCGGTTTAGATTTAAGTATAATCTCCAATATGGTACAAATTTAGTTTTTAAACCTAATTATTAACCAATTATTTCAATTTGGACATCATTACTCGTTTAAATGATTGGAAACTTTATATTAAAATTAAGGGAAAATCACATTTTAAACCTTTAAAGTATCACTGAGTAACACTTTAAACCTCGAGAGAATTTTACTAACACTATAAACCTTTAAAATGATTTTACTAACACCTTAAACCTTAAAACTAACTTTTTTTGTTTGCACCTCCATAAAAGATGACGGAACAGTAATATTCATCGACGCGGAATAGTTAAAGTATGTTGGTTTAATTTATTTTATTTTTTATAAAAGAAAGAATAGAAAATATATTTTTTTTTAAAACTTCATCTTCTTCGATCCGCTCACCATCCAATCACAAATGATTGAACGGTGAATAGATAAAAAAGATTAATTATTTTTTTTGGTTTTTTTTTTTTAATTATCATAATAAATAATAAAAATTAAATAAAATTAATCAAAATTTAATTAAATAAGTATTTAAATCAAACTAACATAATTTAACTATTTTGCACCCATGGATCCGTCATCTTTTGTGCAGGTGCAAACATGAAAGCTACTTTGAAGGTTTAAAGTGTTAGTAAAATCATTTTGATGGTTTATAGTGTTAGTGAAATTTTCTCGAGGTTTAAAGTACTACTCAGTGATACTTTGAAGGTTAAAAATGTGATTGAAATTTTCTCGAGGTTTAAAGTGCTACTTTGAAGGTTAAAAATTTGATTTTCCCATTTTTAAAAATCGGTTTGGATTCGGTTCGGATATTTTTCGAGTGGGTTCGGTTCGGTTATTCGGTTCTGATTTTTTGCCGAGGCCTATGAAAAACTAGCTAACGATGTAGTATTATTATATTTAATTTGAGTGATTAGTGTTAATTTTTTAGAAAAATAATTATGGTTAATATTAGAATTTTGAAAAAGTAATACATACACTGTGTAAAATCTACCAAATTACTAATTTGACTATTAAATATAAATTTATAAATAAATCGGGTACTTTCAGGTAAAAAAAATTCATGTATTTTTCTTTCAAAATTAAGTTTGCATATAATATTAGAATTTTTAAAAAGTGATATCCATGTGTTGTGTAAAAATCTACCAAGTATTTAGTTTAGGTATTAAATAAAAAACTATAAATAAACTAGATTTTTTCAGTGAAGGAAAAAAATGTATGTATTATCTTCCAAAAAACAAAAAGGTTGGTGTATTTTTTTTGGGAATTTTACCATTTCCAATATCCATAGGCTTTACCAAGTTTCCCACAAAAATAATACAAAAATCTGGAAGAATTTTTTAAAAATTAAATATTTAATTCTTATCCAGATTTTATTAATATTGAACTATGTCAAGTTATGTAAACCTAAATTCAATTCTTGTTTCACAATTTACAATTCACACTAGTAAGTCGTCGTCAACTTCTTTGTTTGCTTCTTCCTTTTTTCTAACAGTGTCAGTGTCACTACAACTTGCTTCGAAATTTCTACTTCTATATTTATTATTTCTCGTGAGTTTTGTCTTTTATGTAATCTGAACTTTAAACGGAAAAACAAAGAGAAAAAAATATAAAGAAGTCTTTACCAATCGCTATGAAGAAGTCGTCGGATAACTATAAGTCTCCGGTGCGGTAACATGACACGGCGATGTAAATCAACACTGACGCAATGTCTTCTTCTAGTTCCTTCGCTGATTCCGACTCGACTTGTTCCATGTTGACTCCCTCTCTTGAGTTTCCGGATCGCATCAGTTTCCGGAAAATGGATTTGAGTGAAGCAGGTCCTAGTGGTCTTGTTGTTGATTCTAATTCAACGGATCAAGAGATTACTGAGTTAATGCCTCCGGTACGAAAAGGAGAGAAAACTCCGGCGAAGCAAATCTACACTGACGGAGTGTCTTCTTCTAGTTCCTTCGCTGATTCTGACTCGACTTGTTCCATGATGACACCTTCTCTGGAGTTCCCTGATCGCATTAGTTTCCGGGAAATGGATTTGAGTGAAGCTGGTCCTAGTGGTGTTGTTACTTCTAATTCAAGAAATCGGGACATTACTAAGTTAATGCCTCCAGTACGAAGAGGAGATAAAACTACTCTGGTACGATGGTTAGAGCGTGACGCGGCGAAGCATATTAATTATGATAAAGCTTCTTCTTCTAGTTCGTCACTTGAAGATCTTTACGTTTCAACTTCTTCATTGATGACTCGTTTTCGAATAGGTATTAAGGGGGTACTTAGGCCTGGGCGTTTTATCCGAACCCGAAAACCTGACCCTAACCATACCCGAAAAAGCCGGTTCGGATCAGAGTCAGATCCTGGCCATAACCCGATCGGTTGAGGTTTTTTGGTATTATGGGTGTCCGGTCGGTTCGGGTAAAAACCCGGAGATCCGATGGGTATTAGCTATACACCCGCGTCTCTTTCGTGTTCTTCATTTTTTTCTCTCCTTGCTAATATACGATGAAATCTCTTCTGATAACTTCGAATCCTGTAACAGGATTACTATATGGTTATTGCCTAATCCTCTACCATATCTTTTAATTTGTAATAAACCGGTTTATCCCGGTCCAACTTTAAGTGGTTAAGGTCTGTACCAATAGCCTTTATGTTCCTACATTTCCCATTTGGGGATAATCAATCAGAATAATCATATCTTCCTTATCTCTTACTTTACTCTTTCTCTGCACATTGACATCATCTTCCACCCTAGAATCTCAGTCCTTTAAGGTGGTTTCTCTTTGCTACAAATCACCTTTCAAGCTGTTATTCTCCTTTCCTCGAGCTCACGGATAGTCTCTGGAGAGTTTATTTGTTCTATCTTCCAAACCCTGTCTCGGAGTGGAGGGATTGGATTCCACATCACGAATAGGTTGAATAAAGGACTGAGACACCTTTGTTTGTGATTCGACCAGATTATCAAACATAGATTTTAAAGCTTTAGTGCGTAGTTTCTGCTCCTCGAGTTGCTTGCTCATTTCAAGCATGAATTGATGCTCCGTTTGCTTCAACTCTAGGAGTTTCATGTCTTCATCCTTCTTCTTTTGCATTTCGGAAAGCATAGCTTGAGCTTCAAACCTTGAGGGTACGAACCAAATTGGAAAGCATTTGAGCTTCAAACTTTTTTAACTGAAACAAAGTAATTGAGGAATTGAGTTTAATTCCAACAAAGCCAAAAATTTAAAATCACGATTTTGGCTGAATTGTTTTGGATATTGTTATTCAGCCAAGACAGCAAAATCACAGAATTACGGTTTTATGCCAAAATCCTGAAATCACAAATTTTACATGAAAATTGCAGAATAATGTTTTTTCGCCAAAACTGTAAAGTCGGAGAATTGCGTTTTTCCACCAAAACCGAAAATTATGTTTTCACGCCAAAACCACAAAATCGAAGAATTGTGTTTTCTCGCCATAATCATAAAATAAAGTTTTTTTGCCGAAATTTTTTCTAATATTGTATTTCCTCCAAACTGCTAAAATTATAATTTAATAAAAATAACTTATAAAATTTAACTATCTCATGAAAACAGAAATTTTAAAATTTTAAAAATTATTATCTAAAAATTAATTAGTTCTAAATGTTAAATTATAAAAATTTAGTTAAGATGAACACATATCCATTTTAGTCATTTTGATACTACATGCATGGAGATGCATATGTACGTAATTCCTAAAAACAAAACAAAACCGTACGTATTCAGATGCATAACCAAAGACAGAACACAAATAACATCCAGATGCATTGTTTAGATGGATCACGTAGATGAACAAGCAAAGATATGTTCCAATTGAATAGGTAGTAGATGGATCATCGATGTTGATCTTGACAACGATATTGCATGTTCCTGTGGCCAATTTTGTATTTGCATTTTGTGTCAGAAGTCTCATTTAATTCCTACCTAACCTTGTGTTTTTAAAAGCTGTGTTGAAATATGTACTAGTGCCCAAGAAGACTACGCGTCTAAAGAAATTTATTTAATGCAATTTTTTTAAAATAAAGGTTTTCCCTGAAAATAATGTTTTTAGTGGATAAGCTTCATCTCATATTTTAAATAGAAATTATTTTCTTATTCACATTTTTTTAAAAAAATATTTAAATACAAAACAAATTATGTCTAATAATAAATCCATTATTGAATTGTGTAGCCAAATTGTTGAACAAGAAAAGAGACAAATTTTGATAAGATTGAATCATATACAATAAAATATTATTCATATACAAACATAATGATGAAACAACAATGAGAGAAAGGACAAGATTCGTGAGAAATAACAAAAAAACATACACATACAATACACAGCATCTGTAATACAAACTTGTCACAACATAAATATAACAAAATATATGAAACTGATCTAACGAATCATGCCATTAATTTCAGTTCATTTGACTATGGATACGGAAGTAACTATAGACTGTGAAAGTCTGGATTAACGTAAGAACTAGAAGCAACAAAACAGCACAAGATGCTACCGAGGTCCATGGCGAACCAAAGAACGTGTGTGCCAATTCTTTGCAACGCACGCGGTGTCCTTCTGAAGTTTGCTTGTTCACTCCTTCAAACACTTCCGCTAGATAACTTCTAGATATGTCGAAAGCCGCACCTTTACCTATTCTCTTGAAGAACCGAGAGACTTCTTGATTGGTCTTAAAATAGTTCTCCATGATGCCATTTTCGCTTAGGAACTTCGCGTCAGCTTCGTCATTAGTGAGGCAACCCATAAAAGCTACGTAGCTTGTTATATGGTTTGAACAATGACCATATAACTGCTCAAAAGCAACAAAGTTAAGAAAGACTTGGCCGATGAAGTCGTCCAAGACTAATGGTGGGATCTCAAGTACACCTTTCTTGAATTTTATATCCAACCATGTGTTTGCTTCTACCCTTGGTTTTAGTATTACTCCCTTGTTACGAAGTCTCCTCGCCGAGGTAATCAATCGGAGGAAAGAATCTGTGTGAGTGTCCTTCTTCCCTTGTCCACTCCAGCATGGAATGGACAGACTTATGTGATCTTGCATTTTCTTTTCCTCTTTCTCGGAAGGATAAGGGATGAAAGTTTGACGAATGAGATCAAGAAGATGTTTTGCTTCGATATTGTAGTAGCTTGGCCAAGATCTTTGTGGTAATTGTGTTGAATAATGGAAGAATTTGAAGGCCATCTTGTTCAAACCACCTGCGAGGCTTATATTTGAGGTTACAAAGAGACTTTCAAGAACAAAGAGAGGTACCTGATTTTCCAAAAGTAGAATATCGCTGTGAATGGTTGCGAGAATCCAAGGAATCTTGTAAACCGGATCGTCTTCTACGGTTAAGTCAAGTTTTCTTGAAACTATGAAGAACAACATAAGAATGAAACAACCGTCAAGAAGCATCATATCTATCAGTTTCTTCCGATCAAACTCAACAAGATCTTGAGAATAAGAACTTCTTATAGCTTCCTCCTTTTTAGATACCGCCTCGAATAAGTCTTCATAAGTTACACCGTTTTTGGCAGCTTCTTGAACAAAAAGATGGAGAAATCGAGGCTTGTGCTCTTCAAGCATCTGTAGTTTTTTTTTGCCGTGATGGTAAGGTCCTATCGAAAGGAGATCAGGATCATAGGCTTCGCTATTGCTTCGACGAAGGCGATGACTGATTCTGTAGATGCAACAAGATTTGTTACCAGCTGATTCCTTTAGAAGCTTTGGCTTAACATGTTTGGAGAGTAAACTCCGATTCGTTTCAGTGTCCATGGTCCTCAGCTTTGATTCTTTTCTGAATTATTCTTCGATGATCTCCATCGAAAAAAGATTTCCACAATTATTTTTCAAACCATAAATTCGGTGCGGTTTTAAACGTAGCTAATTGGTGTTGGATCCGGAACCAAGTATCCACGACCCAGGAAATGTTTGCACGTTATTAATTAAAGTGGGGACACGGGATAGCTATGGCCCTATTCGTTTGTTGGCTACAAGGATAAGCGACAAAGTCAATAAGTTTCGGCTCGGAATGCGATGGGATTATTGGTCAGTCACGAACCGAAGCTAGAGAAGATTAATTTATTAACAAATAATTTATTAAAATAAACCAACAAAAATATACAATAATTTTACTCTATCATAGGGTTAAATCATAAAATAAATCAGGGTTTCCAACACATGAAAGTAAATGTTTAGGTGGTCTAAGGGACAACAATTAATATACATAGTTTTTGCGACATTTAAGTTAGTAAAGAGGACCATGTGCTTTGGTCGAGAAACAAAAAGAATCAGAAAACACAAAGGAAAAGGTACTTCACGATGTTGTCTGTCGATGAAAATGAAACAAAGTGTATTTTCTCGGTGTTATAACCGGAGAAGAGAAATGAGAGGAAGATGAATGCCTGAAAGAAGTTAAATTTTCTATACTTTTCTAGGAAGAAAAATGAATTTCCTCTTCGTAGAGAAAGAAAGTGACGTAGGAGATTAGAAGTTGTTTGGGGTTTTGTCAGTTGTTTGGGGTTTTGTCTTCAAAGTGTATTTAAAAATTTTGGTTATCTTTCTTTATGTTTTTTTTTAAGGAGTATTTTCGTTCTACGTTTTTGCTTTTCTGAATTTTCTTATTTCAATGTCATTTGTTTTTTTTTTTCTATTTGAGATTTATCTTTATAAAAAGTTATAAGTGTTTTGTAGGAGATAATTTCATAATTATTGGTTGAGAGAATTCTCTTTTTAGTGGATTCTAAAGTTTTTGTTGGTACATTTCAAAGTTTTATCATTCAAGTTCATCGCTTATGAACTTGAGTTTCGATCTAGGCTTAGCGTTTACTAAACGTAGTGTTTTCCGACTGCGTCATGTTTGTATAGTTAGGTTTTCTCCATCTATTTTTTTTAAACTTGATCAGCCTTAAAAGATTAACCGCGCGTTAACCCGAACAGAGTTTTAGATTTTACGTTGGCTATTACCACGACCGTAACTGTTATTACAAATCAAATTAAGGCAGTAAAAAATTAAGTTAACAGGATCAACAAGGAAAAAAATCAACAAAGACACATAGGAAAAAAAAAAACAAATTAGGGTTCTACGAGGTGCAAATTATTTTTTATGTCATATGAAAACGCTAATAAATCTTGTATTAACAGAAAAATAGAGGAGGATCACAAATTAGGGTTCCAAGAAATGGAAACAATCTTGTATTATTGTTAAAAACTCTATTTGATGAAGAAGAATCCATGCATGCAGAACGATGTTGGTCAAAGTCTCAAAGATATCTACATAATAATCGCATGATCATCGCATTATTGATGATGAAGAACTCGTGAAAAACGAGTTATAGTTAATCAAAGAAATATCAGAACAATCATGATCATCGGATGAAGGGTGCTAGTGTTCCAAAAAGAAATAAAGAAGTTGATTGCAGATGAACATGAGAATGTCATACGTCCTAGGTTGGGTAAAAAAGAGCATCCAAGTTCGAGTAACATCAAAATGCTAAATTTCTATCACCTAGATGACTTTTTTAGAGATCCTAAAATCTTTTTTAAGTAATTGAGTGATGATGAATATCTAGATGACTTTCCTCCTATGCGAGAAAAGGTTTCTGCTGACAAATGAATAAGCATCAAAGATTTAAAATATATTTCTAATACCTTCAATGTAGCTAACATTTTTGAGTATCATGCATGTGAAGTTATATATTCAGAAGATAATTCGAAGACGAGTTTTTTGAAGGCGGAGACTGATGGAGGAGATTACTGCTATAAAATTATGAAGATAACCTCACGTAAGCCTCATGTAAGCATTGGTGATACATTTTTTAAACTAATGTTCTAGTTTTCTATTGAAAAATTATTATGATCTTCTTGGATAATTTTTTTGGCTCAACACTATGTTAAACTGTAACTCTTAGTGACCCTCCTTATATGAACGACCTCATATTACACGTTGCTTGGCCATACAACAACGAAAAGACAAAAAAAATTCAATTCTTAGCTGGCAGGAATTGCCCAAATTTAATACTTGATAGAACAGTAATTTAATATTTTGGGACATTTTCCAGAATCCTTGTCGATCAATAGCTTTCCCATATTAACTTTTTTTTTTTTTTGGCAGCTTCAATGTTAATTATTTGAAAGGTCCAATTTAAACGTTGCCTGACCAATGAAAAAACAAATAGGATAAGGTTCTAAATACACAAGTGAATTAGTCATGTTGTGAACAAATAAAAGTTACAACAAATCCAATAAAAGAGAGTAAAAGAGAAAACAAATCAAAGTTAGTAGGAGCTTGTAGGTGCGGGATTTAGCATGCACGCTCACTTTAATCCGACTTGAATCAGAAGTATTTTGATGGACCAAGTAAACCGGATCAATGTTTGGGTCTCAGGCCCGATGAGCTCGGCAATGACCTACTAGGAAAGTAAGGAAAGATAGGTAGAGTCCGAGAAAAAAAAAAAAAAAAATGCTCACCGAGCCATATCAAGATCCGAATATCCTCTCGTATAAATAGAGAGATCAAAGAGCTAGAAAGAGATCCACAACATTAGCTAAAACATTTGAGAGTTCTCTTGTTCTTGAGCCAACCCTAATTCCCCTTTTGTAATTTGAGAAATTCTACTCAAAGTCAATAAAGAATCCCTTTTCTATTGATAAAACCCTAAAAAGTTGTTTGTGTACATACTCCAAGATCATTGACAAAAAAACGATAAAAGACTACCACGATGGTCCATGAGTATGACCAGGAAGCAACGCAAGACACAAACATACACATAGGCTATGATGCTTTACTGCGATGGATCAACATTTGTTTATAACAGCTGAGATGAACATTTGTTTATCGCTTAGGTTAGTTAGGAGGATGAAAAATAACTGTGGCCTGCGAAACTAACCTGGACTATCATAATCAAAAGAATTACCAAAATAGCATAAGATAATATGCAAGTCCAGGTTGGAGAATCAAAGTAAAAGCACTTCACATTCCATCTTTTTGAAGTGATTAATCCCTTCAAACACTTATTTCAAGTAACTTTTTGAAGAATTAAGGGACATCATTTGGGGTGGGAATTCTGGTTTACGGTTTGGTTATAGCCAAGTCTTTTCTGTTTTACGGTTTCTAGATTATATAAAAACTGAAACCATACAAAAACCTTATACAATTCGTTTTGGTTATAGTTCCATTTTTTCTGTTTTAAAGTTTATCAATTTTATAAAAGTTGAAACCATATTCAATTAGGTTTGGTCTGATTTGGTTCGGTTTATTCCATGATTTTTCAAAAATAAAATAAAAAGTTTGTTGCATAACATTAAAACATCTATCCTTGGAGAACAAGGTTCTCTAAAAATAATACTCCCTCTGTTTTGTTTTATAGGATTTTTGTTGAAAATATTTGGTTTAAAAATGATGGATTTTCTCACTTTTCTATGTAAAATTGTTAATGATAAATTATAAAATTCAAGAAAAATAACTAAATATTACTAGATTAGAGTTGTTGGAAATTATAAATCGCAAAAAATAATGTATTTTAATATGTTTGTTTTTTATATCTGAAAAACTAGAAAATCCTATAAAAAGAAACAGAGGGAGTATACTTTTAGATTATAGCGGACTCTACAAACTTTCTTTTAAGATTAAGATCATTAATTAAAAATATACTGATAGAAAAATTCGTTTAACGAATATCAAATTAACTTCTCAAGTACAGAACATGTCCAATAAATTTTTTGCTCCTCCCTATGTTCTTTTCGCGTTATAAAAATTTTAGACACCACAAATATCGGTTAACTATATTTTTAAACTATAAACCACAAAAAACTAATTAATTATTATATAAAACATATAAAAATGATGTAAAATCTATACATATGAAATATAAGAAATGATAAAATATTCAACATTACGGATAGAGATCCATGAAAGGTCTTGAAACAAGTAGCGATTGAGGCTCCTAGTCCTAGAGTCGTGCTTGTACAATCTTTAAATAATAAAAATTGAATAAATGTGTCAATTTGTAAAATCAACAAACTCTATAAAATTAGGACCCCCCTAATCGGAACGACCTTACTTACACGTTCTTGCTTGACCATACAAAAACGAATTGACAAAAAAAAATTAATACTTAGGTGGCAGGAATTGCCTAAATTTATTACTTGAGTGGGAAGTAATTTAATACGTCGGACATTTTATAGACGATTCCTTGTCAATAGTTTTCCCATATTAATTATTTCAACGGTGCGATTTAAACTTTTCTTAACCAATGAAAATGAAATGAATAGGATAATATTAAAATAAAAAAATAAATACAGAAAATAGAAATTTTTTTTACAAAAAATAGTTAGTAGGTTAGTAGGTTCCCAAGATGATGAAAAAAAACAAAGCCGATAACACAACACAAGACCGCAAGTAATGAAAGAGGCTAAACAGTCGCATTTTTAAGATAAATAATTTTAGTCACTAATACATCTCATATTTGTGATTATTTTATGACTTTTTTCGGATTTTCGAGTTTTGATTACAAAGTAGTAGCACTATACGACAAATTAGAAACTAATTTTAGTCATACAATAGAGTTGCAAAGTAGTCTCAAATATGAGATGTATCTGCAGCAAAAACTTACCACTATAGTTTAGTTACATATATTTTTTTTTTTTCGGTCAAAGTTTAGTTACTTATTAGTTGGTAAATATAGTTGGTAAAAACGTTGAAAATATGAAAGGTGGATGAAGTACCGAAGTTTTGCAACTCTTCGTTGTAATCCCCTAATCCGTCGTAAAACCTTGGCAAAAGGGTGATGAATTTGTAACTATTTTTGGTTAGTGGCAAATAAGTCACAAAAGTTTTACTATATAAGTATATATAATGCCCTCCCCCTTACTTCATTTGCATTCAACATATTTGAAAAGACAAAACGAGAGTGAGAAACAAAAGAAAATGAGAGAAAATGAGAAAAAGAGTAAAAAAACAAGAGTTAAGGAAAAAAACATAGTGGAATTAGTATCGAGAGTGATGTATAATAGAATTTATACGGTCAGTGTATGTTATGTTGAGTATATCAATTCTATTGTACATCTACTCTTAAAACTAATTCCACATCGTTTTTGTTCTTGACTCTTGTTTTTTTTTTTAACTTTTTTTTTTTTCCTAACTCCTTTTTTTTTTTCTTTACAACGAATTTGAACGCAAATGAGGTGAGGGGAAGGCCGGAAGAGGGCATTATATATAGTAAAAAATTTCTGACTTATTTGTCACTTACCAAAAATAGTCATAAATTCATCACCCTTTTGCCACAGTTTCACGACGGATTAGGAACTACAACAAAATGTTGCAAAAGTTTGGCACTTCAACCACCTTTTATATTTTTTTCATGTTTTTACCAACTATATTTACCAACTAATATGCAACTAAACTGTAACAGCAAGTTTTTGTTGCAGGTTCATCCCTAATTTGAGACTACTTTGCGACTCTATTTTATGACTAAAACTAAAGTATCTAATTCGTCGTACAGCGCGACTATTTTGCGCCCGAAACTCAACAGTCTGAACATAGTCGTAAAATAGTCGCTAATATGAGATATATTAGCAACGCTCGTGTAGTTATTGCTTAGTCGCAAATTCATAACAAAATAATCACAAATATTTGCGATCAAATAAAAAGTCACAAAATATAGTATGAAATATTATATTTAATTAATATAATATTTGATTATATATTATTGTTTTGGTAAGACTTTGTGAGTAATTTTATAAGAAAAAATTTAGTTTAACAAATAAATCATTTAAAATTCTTTATCTTTCCATCTCAACATTTTCTTTATTTTGTTAACATCTATATTTTAGATTTAACTTAAACAAAACAAAACAAAAAAATAGCAAACAAGAGAAGAAACAACCCAAACAAAATATAAAGACTCTATATGGAAATAAGCGGGAAGCAACATAAGCCAAGACGCTTTACTGCGATGGATCACAATTAGTTACTTATGTGGGAACGAATGTATTTGAGGACTGCGAGAGTCGCCTGGAGTATTGAAAGGGAAATAGCTACCAAAACAACTAAAGATGATAGGAGAGTCCAAGGAGAATCAAAGTGAAGATGCATGAACCTTGCACACTCCACATTCCATTTGATCGAAGTGTACTTATTAATTCCTTTAAACTCTTCTTTCAAGTAACTCTTACTCATGTCAAAGGCGATACCGTTGCTAATGTTTTTGAAGAAGTGAGAGACATCACTCGCGTTCCCAATATAGTTCTCTATGATTCCTTTCTCACAAAGGTAGATAGCGTCTGCCTCGTCTTTCACTAGACATCCCATGAAAGCGACATAGCTTGTTATGTCGCTGGAACAATTCGAAGATAATTGCTCAAAAGCAACACAGTTTAGCAAGACCGAACTGATGAATGCATCAACGACTAGTGGCGGTATATGAAGCTCATTTCTATCGAGTTTTATCTCCAATATTGTTTTTTCTTGCTCGTTCCTCGGGGTAGGTTCTTTAAATAAATAGTCTATCGTTTTCTTATAGAGCACCTTTAAAGCAGAATGATCACGAGGGCCCTTGAATTTTATTCCTTGGAGGCGAAGTGTCTTTGCTGAGAGGATCAATCTCGAATATTTTTCAGGACTTGGTGATTCGTTTGTAGCATTGCGAGAACTACCATTTGAGGATGGAATGGGGATGAACTTCTGACGGATAAGATCAAGTAAATGTTCTGCTTCAGAGTTCCTAGATTCATCTTCACTAGGCATTGATAGGTTAAAGAACTTAAATGCAAGTTTCTTCAAATAACATGAATTTAAAGAAGATATCTTTGATTGTTCCAAGAGAACTTGAAGAAGAATAAGAGGGACCTGGTTTTCCAAAAGAAGAAGATCGCTACGAAGAGTCCCGAGGATCCATGGCGTTGTCAAAATTGGATCATTTGGACTCGCATCAACATGTCTTGCTACGGAAAAGAACAACATAAGAATGAAACAACTGTCGAGAAGCATCATTTTGAGTAGTTTAGGTTGTTCCATCTCAAGCTTCTCAGAATAAGAGTTCTTTAAAAGGGTCACCTTCTCCAATATTTTCCTTCCCAAAACTTTCACATCGACACCATGTTTTGCCTCCTTAAGGAAAAGTTGTAAGAAACGATGTTTGTGCTTTTCGATCATCTGTAGAGGCTCTTTCCCGTGATGGTAAGGACCTATTGACACTATCTCAGGTTCATAGCCCTTGTTGTTGATCTTTCTTAGGCTTTTGGGAATCTTGAAGATGCAACAAGACCCTTCACCTTCACTTTGAAGATTTGTGGATTTTGCGCCATCAGTTATGAGTATCTCCATCTCCACCTCATCAGCTTGTACAGTGATTTCAGGCTTGGTTGAACTCTCAGCTTTGTCAATATCTTGTTCAGTTTCTTTAGTCTTGGTTGAACTATCAGCTTTTTCAACATCTTCTTCGGTGATTTCAAGATTGTTTGATTGCTCAGCTTTTTCAATATCTTCTTCAATGACTTCACCCACCATGCGTCCCCTCCCTAATAGATTTTTCATCATCTTGTTCAATGAGGAGTCCTTTTTTATGGCTGTGAAAGGTAGAGAGCCTTAGAAGTCTTCAAGATACCAAGAAAAAAAATTGAGAGGTAAAGTGAATGTATATAGATTGAGTGAAAGAGGGCCTTCCAGGTTAGGAAATTTAGCTCGGAGAGCTCCAAGGTTTTAGATGAGTGAAAGAATTGTATAAATAAGTTGGGAGAATAACTTATTAGAGGTCATTTGCTATGAATGTTCAAGGTATCCGGATCCGAATCATAAAGACCAACTACCAATATCGGGGTCTACTCAATAATAAAGATACTAGCATATGTACTCAATAATAATGATAATTAAAAATAGAAAATAACAAAAATGTAAAAAAACAAATAAGAAATAAACCATTTGGTTAATGTTTTTGGGATCAAATTTGACTGTTCTCGTTCATATGATTGAGTTTAAGAATTAGATATGCATACAAGTTTCAAAAATCTAAAGTCGTATGAGTTTAGAATGTTCAGAAAACACTGTTAGAGTCCCACATCGGAAAGAAATAAAATTTCTTGGGCAATATATAAAGTGTGAGACAAACCTCCTCCCTTGAGCTAGCTTTTGGGTGTTGAGTTAGGCCCATTACTAATATGGTATCAGAGCCAAGGTCCAACTTTCTCGATAGTGGGCTACCATCCGTGGATGTCCAGTCCCACAAACTTCACGCTTCAGATGTCCAGTTCTGAGCGTGAGGGGGGTGTGTTAGAATCCCACATCGGAAAGAAATAAATTCCTTGGCCAATATATATAGTGTGAGGCAAACCTCCTCCCTTGAGCTAGCTTTTGGGTGTTGAGTTAGGCTCAATACTAATAAACACTTGTAAAATTATTCTCCAATATTCACCCATTGTTCACATATGTTTTTGCGAAACAATAAATCATTTAGTTAAACTTTTGACATGATCTTATGCATATGATTAGTTATAAGAACTAGAAATGCATCCAGATTACTAAAACTTAAAATCTAAAATATAAAATCATAAAACATTTCTAAAATTCAAGCATGAACCTCTTTACTCTTTTGACGAGGATCGCCCTTCCCGTAATTCTTTATGTATTCTGTATCCATTAAATTAGGTAAGCATTTTAGAATTTTCCAAACCTCATATATATCCTCTATCTTCTTGCTTTTCCAAGTCCTATATATGAATTAAATTGGGAGAATTTGAGTAGTATATAAATGTATGCTAATCTTCCAGTCTACTAACTTTTGGATGTAAGTTATACTTTCATCAAGATACAATAATAATAAATAAATAAAAAGTAGTAGAGCTAGTAAAAGAAAAACGGATCTAAAATGAAAAATGATTATCAAACTCATGAGTTTACACCTTTTATTTAACTAGTAGTTTAATTATTTAAGAAATATTATTATTTTTACAGATGAAAATGCTCTTGGACCATAGTCCATACATACTAATAAGTAGAAAGAAAACAAACTTTTCTACATAAATATTTGTTGTTTTAGTTTTGTTGAATACAAAGGTTTTGCTTTTACATAGAAATATAAACTATTCAAGAGATGACACGTTTGACGTTTCATGATTAGTCCATCGAGAGAATACCAAAATGGTTATGCATTCGTACGAATTATTTTCGCGTAGCATTGCTTGATTTTTGTTGTCAGCTCACGTGCCTTCGAAGGCACCTTCTCTGCAATGGGCTTCGTAATTTGATATTTGTTGGGAAGGTTTTGGGCTTTTGTATGTTGTACAGCCTTTGTTTATTCAAGTGTCTTCTCCTTTATTTCTCCAACGTATACTCTGTTAAGGTATATATATTTTTTTTTTGGTAAAGTTGTTAAGGTATATATATACTTTGATATTCCTCTTTAAATGTTCTTAGATATGAATGTTATGTTATTTAAATTTCTTCTGCAATTTTTCTTTGATCAAATGTAAATTGAAAAAGAGCTATAGGGTCACAATTATAATTATAATTTGCAAATTTCTTTTCTTAAGTGAATTAGTCTTCAAAACCTTTTTCTTTGCTTGGGTAAAAGACTTGACAACACAAACCATATATGAATTAGCAAAAACATTTGTGATTAGCAGAAATTATTATTATCACTTTATGCATGCTCTTTAGTTGTTGTTTTCCTTTTTCGTACAAAAGAAACCAAGTTAATTTTTATTTTCGTGGCTAAATATTAATTCAACTTTTTCGTAGAACGTTGTACATAGATTACAAAAGTTTCTACTTATTTCCATTTTTTTCAGAAAATTTATTATTAGTAAAATCATAGTTTGAATAAATATTGGTTTTTCTAGACGAAAATACAAGAGAAATAGGAAACTTCACCAAAATAATTTTCTTTTCCTCGCAGAAGCTCATGCATGCCTTTTCTCTGTCTCTTGCGTAAGTCTCACGGAAACAATATTGCAAACATCTTGGAGTCATTTAAACTTCGTTGCTGACTATAACTCTTTCTGTGTGTGTGTTTTGCGTCTCATAGTTGTTTCTTAAAAGTTTTAACATTATATGCAATGTACCATATACTTTGATTTTATAGAATACTTTAAATTGCTTTCGTTACACTAATTCTCTAACTTAGCGATGTTTGGTTGCAAAACTGATTTAAGGGATTTAAGTGTAAACTTCTATAAAATCTCTTAACCAATGGTATGGTGTATAAAAGTGCCCAGTCCGGTTTAGTTGATCTGAACCAAAAAATTCAGTTTTGTTAATCGATTTTGTTGGAATATTCCACTGTACCAATCATCATCAAGTCTCCTTTGATCTCCCAGTCGTAACGGACTCGCAAGTCTTCTTCTTTTTTTTTGTTTTTTGTTTTTTTTTGTTGTTTTATAGAAAAACCAATATTTACTCAAACGAAATGTTCAATGGAGTTTGTAATTTCACAAAACAAACGTCTAATAATAATACGAACCCATTGACGGGTTAGACCTTCATTATCAAGGAGACGACCTCAAGTCAATCTTTGAGTGAAACTGAAGACTATTATAATATAAAGAGACAGAACTATGATACGATTTTTATCAAACACCTCAAGAAACTAAGAGAGAGAGTGAGAATGACTTTTGCAGAGAAGAATCCTTACGATTTTCGTTTTCTTTTGTTCATATCCATAATTTTGAGCTCTTCTATTGCGGTTTCCGCAACTATATCAGAAGCAAACGCTCTTCTCAAATGGAAATCCACTTTCACGAACCAGACAAGCTCGTCGAATTTGTCTTCATGGGTCAACAATACTAGCTTATGTACCAGATGGTATGGTGTTTCTTGTAACCTACGAGGGAGTATCGAAAGGTTAAACCTTACGAACACCGATATCGAAGGTACACTTCAAGATTTCCCATTTTTTTCTCTCCCAAATCTAAAGTATATTGATCTTAGTATGAACCGTTTCTCTGGAACCATCCTTCCTCAATTCGGAAACCTCTCTAAACTCATCTACTTTGACCTCTCTATAAACCAATTAACCGGAGAAATCCCACCCGAGCTTGCCAATTTAAGAAACCTCGAAATTCTCCATCTTTTTGAGAACAAATTAAATGGGTCAATTCCATCTGAGATCGGTCTCTTAACTTCACTTCGAGATATCTCCTTATATAGCAATTCCTTGTCCGGACCAATACCTTCTTCCATTGGAAATCTAACCAACTTGGTTTTATTGTACCTCTATACCAACTCTCTCTCTGGTCCCCTTCCTTCCGAGATTGGAAACTTAACCAACCTTACTGAGCTATTCCTTGATACAAACAGCCTGACTGGCCCAATCCCTCCTACTTTCAGAAAGTTGAAGAAATTAACAATTCTCAGCATGTCTGAAAACAAACTTACCGGCGAAATCCCCCCTGAAATCGGTGACCTGGTCAGTCTAGATACCCTTAGCCTTTATACAAATGACCTTACCGGTTCAATTCCTTCTGCCTTGGGAAACCTCAAAAACTTGACCGTTCTTCTTCTTTACCTAAATCAACTAACTGGTGTCATTCCCCCAGAACTAGGCAACATCGAATCAATGATCGATTTAGAGATAAGTGAGAACAAACTTACAGGTTCCATTCCTAATTCCTTTGGTAACTTTACCAAGTTGGAATATTTGTCTCTCCGTGATAACCAGCTCTCGGGTCAGATCCCACCGGGAGTTGCAAAGGGTTCAGAGCTAGCGGTCTTGCAACTCGACACAAACAACTTCACTGGTTTCTTGCCTCAAGACACTTGCAAAGGTGGCAAACTTCAGAACATCACATTAGATGATAATCACCTCGAAGGTCCTATTCCGAAAAGCTTGAGAGATTGCAAGAGCTTGATCAGAGCAAGATTCATACGAAACAGATTCATCGGAGACATTTCTGAAGCTTTTGGGATTTATCCAGAGCTCAATTTCATTGATCTCAGCCACAACAACTTCCATGGTGAGATTTCAGGCAACTGGGAAAAGAGTCGAAAGCTACAGTACTTGATCATGTCAAACAACAACCTCACAGGTGCTATCCCACCCGAGGTTTGGAACATGACACAACTGGGTGAGCTAGATCTATCTACCAACAACCTCACTGGTGAACTTCCAGAAGCAATTGGAAATCTCAAAGGTTTGTCGAAGCTACGACTGAACGAGAATCGATTATCTGGAAGAGTTCCTGCACAATTAAGTTTCTTAACCAAACTTGAGGTTCTTGACCTATCTTCAAACAGTTTCAGCTCCCAGATCCCAAAAACCTTTGACTCCTTTTTAAATCTCCATTACATGAACCTGAGCAGAAACAAGTTCGATGGACGCATTCCCGGACTAGCAAAGCTGATTCAGTTAACTCATTTAGATATCAGCCACAACCAGCTCGACGAAGAAATCCCATCCCAGCTCAGCTCCCTGGAGATCCTCCAGGAACTCGACCTCTCGCACAACAATCTCTCGGGTCTCATTCCAACAACTTTTGATGAAATGAAAGCACTGACATACATCGATATATCAAACAATAACCTCGAAGGTCCACTTCCAGACAACCCGGCATTTCAAAACGCACCTGCGGATGCATTGGAGGGAAACAGAGGTTTATGCAGTAATGCTCCTAAACAAAGGTTGAAACCATGCCCTATCACTTCTGATGAGTTCGAGAAACCGAAAAAAAAGAACAACACTGTAGTGTGGATATTAGTTCCAGTCCTAGGAGCCCTCCTCATTCTCTCTGTATCCGTAGGGGCATTCATTTACTACCTCCGGAAACGAAAACCACACGATGGAAACAACAACACAGATTCTGAAGCAGGAGAGAATTTGTCCATCTTTAGTTATGATGGCAAAGTCAGATACCAAGAGATCATCAAATCAACCAAAGAATTCGATCCAAGTTACTTGATTGGCATTGGAGGATACGGCAAAGTTTACAAAGCAAAGCTCCCATCAGGTGCGAACGTAGCCGTGAAAAAGCTACACGAGACAACAGGCGAAGAGATATCAAAGCCAACAGTGAAGCAAGAGTTCCTAAACGAAGTAAGAGCGCTAACAGAGATCCGTCACCGCAACGTAGTGAAGCTCTTCGGCTTCTGCTCCCATCGCCGCAACACATTCTTGATCTACGAGTACATGGAAAAAGGAAGTCTGAATAAAGTGTTAGCCAACAACATAGAAGCTAAGCAGCTAAATTGGATCAAAAGGATCAACATTGTGAAAGGTGTGGCTTACGCGTTATCGTATATGCACCATGACCGATCATCACCGATCGTTCACCGTGATATTAGCAGCGGCAACATCCTTCTTGATAATGATTACGAAGCTAAGATCTCCGATTTTGGCACAGCTAAGCTTCTCAAGTCTGATGAATCAAACTGGTCAGCTGTTGCTGGAACCTACGGCTACGTTGCTCCAGGTAACATTTGCCTATACAATCTAAAATCAAATGAAATTAAAATCCTAAATTTGATTGCGAACTTATGAAAACAAAATCTTATGAAACTGAAATCCCTAAAATCGATTTTGAGCTTATGAAATCTAAAAAATTAGTGAATTCGAATTCGAGCTTATGAAATTGAAATCCCTAAAATCGATTTTGTGCTTATGAAATTAAAATCTCCAAACTCGATTTTGAGCCTATGAAATCGAAATCTTATGAAATTGACATCACTAAAATCGATTTTGAGCTTTTGAAATTGAAATCCCCAAATTCAAATTTGAGCCTATGAAATCAATATCTTATGAAATTGAAATCCGTAAAATCGATTTGAACTCTAAATTAGTGAATTCGAATTCAAGCTTATGAAATTGAAATCCCTATGAAACTGAAATCGAATTTGAAATTTTTTCTCATCAGAATTAGCTTACAAGATGAAAGTGACGGAGAAATGCGATGTGTATAGCTTTGGAGTTCTGATACTCGAAGTTATAAAAGGGAAACATCCTGGAGATTTGGTCTCGACTTTATCTTCGTCTCCGACGAAAACTCTATCATTAAGAAGCATTTCCGATGAACGTTTGCCGCAACCAGAGGCTGAGATAAAAGAGAAGCTATCGAAAATGGTGAAAATGGCTTTATTGTGTTTACAAGCAAATCCGCAATCTCGGCCAACAATGTTGTCAATCTCCACAGCATTTTCTTAGAACTCTCTTCTCTATCACTTTCTTCAACGAGATCAAAAATATATATTTCTATATAATATAAGTGTGTTTATCGATACATCACCATTATTCGCCAACTTATGTTACCAAAAATATAAATTATTTCCGTTGGTCATTGTATCATTCAAAGCTTTATTAATAACTAAATTAGAATCTAAAATTAAAAATTATAACTCCTATAAAGAAAAGAAAACAAAAATTATGTAAACAAATTTATGTTATTTACAAAAAAAAGCATGTAAAATAAAATAAACAAGAAATTTATACATAAGTAAAAGAAAGTTGTTTATATATTCAAAAAATAAATAAACAAAACTACTTGAAATGATGAGATAAATTCATCTACTTTTCAGTTTCTATTAAAGAATACGAGTTTAAAGAATATGAGTTTAAAGAATATGAGTTTAAATTTCTATTACAGAATATGAGATAAATCCAAATAACCAGAGAATTTTTTATTTTTTTAACAACTTTTAAAACTCAATCTCTGAATAGCAACTCTTATCCCGCGCATTCTTAAACACGCGTATATGCGGGTTCTATCTAATTTAATTATAAGATTTGGTAAAAATTTGATACTTTTTCGAAATATCTAAATATGGAAGGGTAAAAACAGATGTAAAGTCTAATTTGCAAACATTTTTTTCTTTTAAGTTATAATCACAATTATTTTTCAAAAAGAGTCTAATTTACCTATTTCTCAATCTTTTAATCACATCCACACAAGTTAATTAAAAGTAATCCAAAGTCAAGATTTTATTTTGCTAGCTAACTTATAAACGAAAACTTCTTTGCATTTTAATTTTGTATGTTATTAAAATACAATCGATTAGACACCTTGTAAATAAGTTTGCAAACTAGCCTATCTTAATAAACTAATTCAATTAACTAACATGAATTGAATTTGCCTTCCGCATTCTGTTTTATGAATAAAATAAATTCTAATTATGAATAGTGTATCTGAATTTGACTATATAAGATTTGTTAAAAAAAAAAAATTCAGGGTTGAGAAAAAAAAAAGATGTTGTTAAAATTCTTGTATTTTCTTAAATATTAAACCATGGAAGGGTAAAAAATAGATACAAAGTCTATTTTGCAAATATTTTTCATTTTAAAACATAATCGCAACTATTTTTCAAAAATGGTCTAATTTGCCAGTTATTTCTTTATTATATATACGTTGTATAAACATCAAATATACAACGGTATAATTTTCACCATATAAAAAATACTATATAACCATAATACAATATGTATTCTTACCATACCACATAGATCGTATGTTTAGCACACTGATAATACTAAATATTATTGATTTGAAAACAAAAAATATATGATTTGAAAGGAAAAAAAGAAAAAAGAAATAGAGACAAATAAATAGAGAGGGCGCACATGGTTTGTGGTGAGAGAAAAGGAAGACAGAGATATGCGGTCGACGCAGGTTCACCGAAAGTTGAGAGAAGGTCCACGGTAAATCATCCAATAAACAATAATGAAGCATAACTAAATAAAATGGCAAACATCATTATAAGGGTGAAAGGTGTTGAATGTATGCATGGTTTTAAAGAGAGTTGAAAAAACAAGTGAATTAAATTAAGTCAATTAGAATAATATCTAAAGAATATAATTCACAAGGTTTCAAAACATTGTTCAACTATTTATTTTATTTTCTTAAACTAATTTTGATGTATAACTCAAAAGAGATTTAACATTTAAAATACCGATCTAGTCTTAAAGTAAGTAAACTTATATAATAGAAATTCATTCTATAAGTGTTTTTTTCATTTTTGATAAACATTCTATTATAAATTTTAGCACTTAACAACAATCGGCTGAAATATTTAAAAAATGGAGGTGATATAACAATTTAGAAAAGATAACAACAATTTTAGAGACTTTAATAAATTTAAAAAGAAAGAGAACCGTGCCCACTGCCCACTACTTCAAGGATGTGAATCATGTGATATCTTCTACTAATACATTCGACCCACATGAGAGGCTTTAATTAACTCCTTCTCCTAGTGAAAGACAAAGACATATCCGCTGGTGTCGTAGTTCGAAGAGAATCTTCTCACCCGATTGATTTTTGCAAATTCATTCAAAGCTAGAATGAGGATCATCTTATTGTCACGAACCGTCAATCCAATATCTTTACTCATGAAATTTCAGTGGATGTAAGGATATCATTTTTTGTATCGTACATCCTATGGGTCTATGGGATTTGAAGATTTGATATGACTTGACATTTCTCCTTAGCATGAGTAAGAGCATTCCCAATGGTGCATGTGGGTGAATATGTGTTAGTGGGAATTTATCAATAAAATAATGTTAGAGGTTAAGTTTAGAATCAAGTTTATAGGAGTTGATTATTGGTAGAATTTGTTTCTAAGTAATATTATAATAATATAATAAAGTAATTCATAAAACATTTTTTAAAATAAAAAATTATATTTAAATTGAAAACGTAAATTTTTTTTCGAAACCCGAGGCTTGATTGCTCCACTGCGTTTGGTCTAACAATATCAAGAGGGCCCCGTTGAATGTCTACGAATAATTTTTTATTGCACATTTTCTAACTAATTCATTACACCCAAAAAAATTCATATTCTCTTAAATCTAGGGCAATTCTCTATTCCATCATGCAGTATATATACTCGTAAAAGAAAATTAAAATAGAGAATACCAAGGTAATTGAAAAGATCATGTTTAAATTTGAAAGAGTGCCATATCTCCTAATTTCTTAATTTTAAATCCTTTATAACCTCCCTAAAATTTAGCATCTAGCTAAATAAAATTAAGTTTTAAAAAAAAAAAGAAGAAGAAATAGCTAAATAAATAAATCCAAAAACCATTGAAAACGAAGATAAAATTCCAAAAATCAAAGACCAAGAAGTGGGAATCTTTCTTTAACTTTTAGAGTAATGAAAGTTGAAAATGGTCTAATGGCCAATGGCCATAAACGAATTCTACTTTTATATCCTTAATAATATGTGAAAAGGAAATAAGAGTTTATATAAAAGAAGTTTGGAGCTCATCATCTTCCCATACAAATTGGAGAAATGATAGCGCATAAAGGATTCGATCCAAATCCCGAAAATACGCCGGAAAACGTGAAGGAACTCGTTAAAGCCAGGTTCCATAGCGATTCTGACGAGGCGATGCCGGAGTTGTTGTCGGAGTTTTGTACATTGTTGGGCCATGAGGATGAAAAATGGGGTGGAGTGGCAGCGATGAAAGTGTGTATCAAAGAGTTCAAAAAAGGACGTCAAGACTCAAATTATCATCAAAGAGATTTGGAAACATTTTTGTTTTCATCCAATCGTTATATCCCGATCGTTATCCCAGTATGCTTAATTAGTCAAATTTCTTTTTTATAAGTAGAGATTTAAACACATAATTAAATTTTCACCTTTTAATCTCCTTATTAGCATAAAGTATAATTTTAAGTATTTATCTCTGCGACTCTGCCTAACCTTAACTGCAGGTTGTATAAATTTAACTAACAAAGGTGAAAAAAGCTTCCGAATAAGATAATATAGATTCTTATTTTTTTTTGGTGGGGATAATATAGATTCTTATTAGTTATTACAAGCTATAATAGTTCAAAACTCCGTTTTTTCTTAAGAGGGAAAAGTTATTTGGATATTTGATTCGGTTCTAGTATGATCTGTTCGGTTCTGAATAATTTGGGTAAAGGGGTTTAGATCCATTCATATACTTTAGAATTTTGGTTCAGTTTCGGTTCGAGTTCTAAGTATCCGAAATATTGAAAAAAAAAATCTAAATTTTCATAAAATTTGGTTAAATTTTGAGTATTTTGATATAAAAATAACCGATACGTTCATATTTATAATCGTAATTTTGGATAATTGGGTTATATCAAATATAAATATAATTAATATTTTTGATATATAATTATAGTTTGGATATATAAAATACTCATTCGGTTCTTGGTTTTGTTTCGGGTTTTGATTCCAGTTTTTCTAAGTATTTGAGTTTAGGATCTGTTCAAGTATTTTATTGATTCCAGATTCGGTTCGTTTTTTTTTAGGATTGGTTTCGATTTAATGCTTCAGTTCTAGGTATTTAGCGTAGACCTATAAGGCCATCTGCAACGCCGGACCACCCCCCATGTTCTTAGCAATTTTTTAATCCAAAAAAATGGGCTAATGGACTTAAGATCAGGAACTGGGATCTAGTCCTGGATCTGTTTTTGTGGGTGTTGCGGGGTGACGTGGCATTTCGGGATTTGTTGGAAAAATTGGGAAAGGAAACAACAATTTTTTTTTAATCTTTAATGTTTTTTTTTTTCTTAAATATTTGGTATTGTATTTTGAATTTTAGTATAAGTTTTTTAAGTTTGCAATTTAAATGTAATTTTTATAAGTTTTTATAAATGTAATATGTTTAAAAAGTTTTTGATTATTATATTATTTTAACAATATTTTTACTCTAAGAACACTCAAATGTGATCCCATTGAGGATGCCCTAAGGAAACTGTGTTTTGATGTTATGGGTGATATTTGCAGGTGGCGGACCGTCCAAGCACTAGCCAGACGGGTATTCTAGGTCCCGTTCGTCAAACTTCTGTCCCGCCTGCGAATCCAAAAACATTGAAGGTTCACTATATTACACTAGAAGTCCAACTATATAATTTTTTTTTGGCTAAAGTCAAACTATATGATTTTCAATGCTCCCACTTTCTTGTGCAGGGCAAAATCTATATGGGAAGCGGGTGGAAAAAAGACTTCCCAATTCTGCTGGATAGACGTCATCCTCCAAGTCTTTGGGTGAATGTAATAGAATTCATTCCAAGACTTGTATTATGTTGATTACTTTGTTGATTACCTCAAATATAGCTGATTTTTGTTCATCGACTCATGAAACAGATCAACTTACAGGAAGACCAGAGTCAGGAGAATGACAAGACTCAGCAGAGTGACAAGAGTCAGAAGAATGAAAAGAGCCAGAAGATTGACAAGAGCCAGAAGAATAACAAGAGCCACAAGACAAAAGTCCAGAAAAAAACTTGGACACCATGCTGGGGTGAGAAATTTGAATTCTCACTATCCAGTCCAGAAGATTCCAAGCTTAATCTTGAAGTTTATGACTCATCAAGAAAAGAGTTTGCTGGTAAGACTTGTGTATCAGTCTCTGGGCTGGAGCCGGGAATACGTGTCATTCCCCTATCTGAACCATACAGCTCAACATGGCTGCTCATGCGTTTCTTGTTATAATTTGAAAGGGGTCGTGCGTGCCTATATGAATCTTTTATGGTTTTGTTTTTGGTGGGTTTGGTATTCTGTGTGTTGTTCCATTTACAAATAATCGATGGAGGATGATAATTGTTGTCGTAATCCCATGGGAATGGTGTGGTAAAGATTATGGGAGAATAATAACGAGAGGAAGTGTATGTTTTATCGACTATCCCGATATCGTTCATATGTGTGTTTATTGATTACATGCTGGATTACTACAAGGTTTCACGATTTTTTCGTCTTTTTATCCATGAATTTTAAATTGTGAAACTAATTATAATTAACCAAATGTTAAAAAAGCATACAAAGCCTACAACGTTGCCTTGTTCAGAGGGGTTTACACCCAAAATAATGGTAATGTGATTGAAGTGTTATAACGATTTGAATGTGTGTGAGAAACAAGTGAGAAAAACATGTTCTATCTAGAGCCATCCTAAACGTTCTCTCAAGAAAATATGTTCACCACATGTGTAAGCACTAAGCCATAATGGGAGAAGGCTCGAGTGCATTATTTTAGTCGTTCCTAGACTTCTGAATGACTATGCACCCATGTTTGAACCCTGGAATCTTTTTCTGTAGAGTAATTGTTCTAGAAGAGGCAAATTACTTGGCCAAGAAGGTTCTTTTTTGTTCAAATTAATTGTTCAAGTACTTTATTGGTTCTGGGTTCGGTTCTGTTGTCTTTTTTTTGGATTGGTTTCGGTTTGGTTCTTTGGTTCTTCTAAGCACTATCGAGGCGGTTATTCCAGGTGCCGTTAGTAAAACTTCTGTCCCGCCTGCGAATCCGAAAACATTGAAGGTTCATTGTGTTACACTGAAACTCCAACTATATGATTTTCAATGCTCCCAGCAGTTGATTGAGTGAGACATGCAGCACGAGTTCTTGCTGAAGATAACAACATGTTTCTCGGAGACCATCGTTTGTAGCTTATCCATCGGTGATANAAGTTTCGTGGTTGTGACCTATTATTCGTGGCTATGAATCGTCGTAGCCACAGATTGCCACGAACAATTTTCGTGGGTATAGCGTCGTAGCTGTGAGTTTTCGTGGCTTTTCGTGGCAACACCAGCCACAGATTGCCACAGATATATCTGTGACTTCTTAGCCACGAAATAGTCACAACCGTGTTCGTG
>OVAQ01000422.1:0-33220 GCA_900406345.1 Erysimum cheiri | reverse complement strand
TCCATGTGTCCTCTAGCTCATCACTTCGTTTTCCTATATCAGAGGAATAACGGTTTCCGGTACCTCCCATCTTTGTTGACTAGAATCTGTGATTCTGATTCTCAAACGCTCACTTGTCTCCAAGCTGCACAAAGTTTATATACTACATATCTTATAGTGGCGGAACTTTCCTAAATTATCGCAGATTTAAAAACTAATTTGAAAAACTTGCCAAATTTAAATTTTCTTCAGACTGATTAGAGTGAGAAGATTATAATGACCTGACATGAAGACTAAGCGTTTTAACATCTGGTGCGTAGACGGACGACGGCTTGATCAGATCAAGATTCGCCGTCAAAACCTTCTGGTTGGAATCAACGGCCAATGATCTAACGACGTAGCCGTATCCAACAACTGTGGCTTCTTTTTCTTCTACTATAACTTGTGAGGGAAAAGCTGAGTTTGAGAAGAAGATGACGACTACGATGAAGATATTTGGAAACCAGTGAAGAGATGACATTTTTTATTTTGCTGTTGGACTGTCTTTTCTTTTTCTCACCTACTCAGTCTCTTTGTAGATAAGATTGAGGATTAGCCTACATTTTATTAATTCGTGACCAGCGAACCAATTGTGTACTGATAAAATTAGTGCGAGTATAATTATCATTAAGAATGTACTTGGTCAATATGGTATACAATCTTTCAGATAAAAAAAAAAATCATTAGGAAGAAAGTTGTAGTCTCTTTTAATCACACGAGATAAATTCTTCATAGTTCGTAGAGTCGGTAGAAATACATATACATCGTTCAATGAACACAACAAAACTTAAAACCAATAATGATACTCTCTTATCAAAACCCATTAATATTATTCTCTCTCATTTTAAATCCAAAGTAAATGCCCCAACAACAATGGCACATCAGCCACCGACCAGATTGTCCCATGGATGAAGTGCAATAACAACAAACCCATTAAAAGAAAAAAGAAAAAACTTGGATTTCCGGTATTGGATGTAGAATCAAACCTGATATGCTTTTTCATCAGACAAATTTACTGCTTAAATCCTCCAGATTGGTACCTCTGGTTACTGAGGCTGGAGAAGAAATCATCTGAGATATCAGGTGTTTGTTGTTGTTGCTGCTGCTGTGCACTGTATAGACCAGTTTTACCGAGCCCGGTTCCTGCCCCCATCGACCAGCCTGAGTAGTACGAAGCTGCAGATGCTTTGTTCCCTTCATCATTGCTCAGATCACCCACAACGCCCACATCAGCTAGAGAAGCTTTTTTGGCTGTTTACAGGGAAAATAAAATAGTCAGGACTAAGATCGGACTTGGAAAGTAAACACCGACAATTCATTTGTCTTGACACAATTTATTCGACAATTAACTGGACTACTATGCCTTCTGGGTTTGATCTGCATCTAATGAGAAAACAAACTATTTTTTTAAGTTAACTACAACATTCTATAGTGCACGGCACAGGAGAGAGTTCTTGATGAAAGAGGAAGTTTCGACTTACGGGCAGTTATATTGAGATCAATCAGTCCACGGCTCAGCGAATCTGCCCAAATTCCAGATTTCACCTGGAAAAGGTCTTTCTTTTGCAAGTTCTGTGGCTTCGAGTCTGCTAAAGACAGTGGACTTGTGGTGTTTGTTGCACTCCCTTGTACATTTGGAGCCTGTGGAGCTGTAGAGACTGAAGCGGAGTGAGAAGTAAAGGCACCAAAAGGATCAGATCCATCAAAATTATCCATAGGAACTGCAGCAAATGGGTCAACAATGTTGGGAGTGGTCATAGACTCAGGTTTAGATATCTTAGCTTCTGGGCGTTCAACTGATACAGGAGATGCAAAAAGATCAACCGTCGGAGGAGCTGAAGAAACTGCGACAGAAGGTTCAGACGCAGAGAAAAGATCAACGTCTTTCTGTAGAAACGGACATGTGGAAACACATCAGTCTACATATCAACAGCACAAGTAACTGTGAGGTGTAACGACTTCAACAGCAAAAATTTAACATGTTTGTCAAGCAGCGCGAAATAGCATCACATAAAATTTCAATTGTTAAAAGCCGTATACTAGCTTAGATGAAAGAAGTCACCCACCTGTGTCTGTGACCCAAATTCTGTTCCCTGAACTGAGGCTGATACAAAAGTTGCATCAGCAAACAAGTCCGCCTCTTGAAATTTCTCGTTGTTGTTTGTAGAAGATGTTTCTGTTGGCCCAGAATCCAAGAGGTCACCAATCAGATCTCCTCCAAAAAGGTCCACTTGGTTGGCACTGCCTGTGGATGGCTCTGCCAAAAAGAAATATAATACAGATAAGACATGCACATACGTCTATCATATATACATGTTGTGCGCTATAATTTATCAAACCAACTTTTTTCCAATCGATGATAAACAATTTACAAACTCAGAAGTTGTAGAAAGAAACATACTATTGCTGGAAGTTCCACGTGGATCAAAATCATCAAAATCATCATCGTTGTTTGAAGGAGCTGCGGATACATGTGAACTATGTTTGGAAGAGACGGGTGACTTTTTTCCACTGGATAGATTATCATGGTCCGTGCTGCACATTCAGAATTGAAATCAACTGAGCAAGAATGCAAGATTAAGTTACTCGACATCAGAAAGAGCACATACAAAATGAGTAATAAACAAAACAGAAACAAGAAAATAAAAGCAAACATGCAGCCTCATCTGGAAAATAAAACTCCAAAGTGAAATACACCAAAAATCTGTAATGAATATGACATCAGAAAATGTATGGGGTTTGATATAAGACCTGCCATAGCGTGAAAAACTCTTCTTTGAAGTAAAGCCTTGCTCGTCACTTTTCACACCGCGTCTTGACTTTTGAAAAGACTCGTAGTCATTCTTGTCTTCTCTGGAATCCCTATCCTTGTAGCTGTCATAATTGCTTGAACCACTTTGAAAACTACCACCAAACGAAGCTGAAGCTGAACCAGATTTATATGTTATCCCCGTGGATGAGAGGCCAACATACCTAATTGGAGGCAGCAAAAACCGATCAACACAGCATTTAAAGAAGAATGGGCAAACCAATTATTTCCAGTTGTATAAAAACTAACTTGTTACGATTTGCTATTGCTTTGTCTCTGATTTCTGATATTTTCTCTTTATTATTCAAGAGAGTGACTATGTTTTCTGCCTTCTTTCTCACATTAATTCCCACATCTTTTCCATTTGGTTCAACATACTCAAAACTCGTGAGTGACTACATGGATGATAAATCACAAAACAAGTATCATGTCAGTAGAAAACCCACAATCTCCACAACGAGAGAACCACATATGAAGATGTAAGAGAAATATACTGACAGATATTTGGTAGGTATGCTCAATAATCTCATCAACCGCTCGTTCTGACCCATTTGAAATCAGATAATCGATGACAGCCAATGCCTGGCAGAAAAACAACCTCAGGTTACACCAAAAATATAAACTGTAAACTTCCCAATGCCTCAGGAAAACATCAAGACTTACCTTGTAGACATATCGCCAATCTTTTCCTGTCTCACTTAGTCTAGTCCACAAAACACTCATAACCATCTGGCACTCCGAGCTAAACAAATTGCAAACGCAAATGTTAAGCAAAATAAAATCAATATCCTTTCCAAGTAGAACTACACAAAAAAATACGCATGAAAGAAAATGAAGCCAGAGATTACAATTTCTTAGTGGCCTGTGCTATCTCTGCCAATGCAGTACCATGCGGACCCCAAGGCTCATTATCTGTAGCATCCAATACCTGTACTAAACATAACCGTATAATTATAAAAATGATCACAGAACACCCAAACTAAATTTGATAACATGACGATCAAACTGAAAATCCCGGAAACTAGGATACTACACATTGCCGCCCAACATAAATTTTACAAAACTACTATAAACATCAAAGCTCAAGCTGAACTTGTATATACATTCAATAAGAACTCGAGATTTCTAAGTCCCAAAGATGGATCTCATCTCGAGCACAGCATCAGGAGAAATGACAACTATGAACACACTCAGCATCCAAACACAGGAACACAACAAATCCACAATTGTTCAGGAATAGTATTTATTGTCGATCTAGCAAGATTTTATTTGCGTGCAATAGCTAACACCATAGAAAGTTATCGATCATTTTGCCTATTAATCAAGCAAACATGCACATATGGATACGAATCAAATGAATTCACCTTTTGCTCCATCTCAGGGACCTTCAAAACTTTCAGATTCACCTCCCTCTTTCTGTAATTGAAAACTAATCGAGATCAGTCGAAAAGAATACAAAACCAAAAAGATCTACGGATTTGGATCGAAATCGAAGAAGAATAGATAGACGAAACGGCAAACCCACATCTCTCGAACGGTTTGATCGAAGACCTTCATGAAATCCATCTTCAATTCGCGAAAATGTTATGAACAGAGGAACGAAAACTGGCAAAAATTTGGTGGGCGAGGAGAAGTGTAGATCTGATCAGGATTGGCTCGCCTTTGTTTTATGGGTTTTTTTTTTTTTTGCTTTTTTCTTTTTTTTTTAAGGAACAACAACAAAAAAAAGTAGCACCTCCTCTATTTTTTTTCCCTGACGCCAAAAAAAAAAAAAGTAGCACCTCAAAACCGATTTTTCGCGTAAATTGATTTTTAAAGGCGTCAAAATAACTGGAAATTTCGTGCAATTCTACCTGACCGTAGCCGGATCTGCATTCTCCGAAACTCACGGGTATGAATGGTTTCAATTACCCGATCATCATTATTTGTTGTTAATAAATCGATCAGGTAAGGAGGATACGGTCAGAATACCGGATCGGACCAAAACCTACACTAATCTTCATGATTTATGGATTAAGCTTCTAAGGTCATCTACCAATTATTCCTCTGGTTATTTTCATGTTAGAAGGAAGTGAGAAAACCTCAAAATTATTAAAGGTTATATGGTAAACCTATAAAACATTATTTCGTCTTTATTGGTGGATTTTCCACATAGATGTCTGAATTCCGGAGAGCGTTTGGAGTTTTTTTTTAAAAAGTCAAATTTAATCTTCAGCATGGTGCTGGTTCAACCACTGGATATGAATCTTCATAGATGCATGAAATGTAATAATTCTCTTAATTTGCAATAGAATAATAAAATCAGTGTTAACAAAAAGAACTCTCAGTTAACTTCCTTCCTTTTTTACGTAAAAAAAAAAAAAAGTTTTTACCCTTTTTACTATGATCATTTTCTTCTTTTACTTTGGGGTTATTTTCCTTATAATGACATTATAGCTTAAAAAGATTTCTCTACATTAAATATAGTTATTGTCTTATTGAGGAAGTCAGCGTGATGATATGTAAGTCAAATTGCATTTGTTTTTACTCTGCTACCAATCAACTAAACCACATATAATATCAAATTATACATCACGTAGCCCACTAGTCTAAATTGGTTTTTGTTGACCATGCATCCCAAACATGTCCCATGTAAATATATTCTCATCACAAAAATTTATTTTTGAATTCATATGTTTTGAAGCTTGTTTAGCAGACACACCAACACTTATCATTTTGGCTGAAGCATATATTAAAATTCAAATAAAAAATCATTTTCCATTTCAAGCAGGGAGGAGTATGATCCAGAACGTAAATTCGAAGGATTGGTTCGATACTTCGATTGATTGAAAATTTGGTGTTGATAAATGCTGCTAGTTTTCTATTGGGCCAGCCAGATTTGTTAAATTTTTGTTTTTACTTCGTCCAGGTCACACGCCTTTCTTTTCTGTTTCTCAAAGTCGAACACTCTACGCTCAAAGCTTGGCGCGTCTATATCAAACAGGGTCCATCAAAGCCCAAATCTAAACACCTTTCATTGTCTGAACGTAATGTCCTGACGTTTTAAAAATTTAAAAACCAAGTCATTAACCCCTTAATCCAAAACAGCAAAGCGAGTAATTAATTGTAATATGTCACATGTCGTAAGACAATTCGATTAGAAAATAAATTAAGATACCGCTGATATATCCAGTTCCATGTGAACCACGATGCATAGTAGCATTACCCTTTGGAGCAATCTACAGGATGACGTGGCGTAATTCAATTTGTTAAAATCCAGCTGATTACGGTGAAGTCGCACGTACCTGATCGTAACTACTCTCCGTTCCAACCTGTGTTTGTTTCTTCTTGGAAGCTCCCTTCCCTCTCTTTCTCTCTCCTCCGAGAAAGGAAAAGCAAAGCACCACTTCTCTCTCTAAGAGCCATTTTCGGCGAAGGTTTATGAGCTTTTCTTCTTCATATCTTCTTCTTCAACAAGACGACTAAAATACGTATACATGCATATGTTGATGTATACATAAGTGTTGTGTGTTGGAGATAGAAGGGAAGGTTTGTTTGTGAATTGGGTCTCTGGAGTTTTTTTTTTTTATCAGTTTCTTCTCAACCCTATTGCTCAATGACCCGAATTGGGGTCGAATCGAAAACCTTACTAGACTTCGTCTCTGATGACTCTTAGTACTAGTGGATGGCTCGATTTCGATTTCAATTCGTCTTCTTCTTGGTCGTTGTTGCGGTTTTTGCCGTAAACCCTAGTTCAAGCTATCGATTTACCATCGTGGAACCGAATTCGGGTTCTGATTCGGGTTTGGACTCGGATTCAGAGTCGTTACTTTTTCATCAGGATTACTCTCCGCCTGCTCCGCCACCACCACCACCGCACGGACCATCGGTATCTTGTAACGAGGATCTTGGCGGCGTTGGGTTTTTGGATACTACTTGTAAGATTGTCGCCGATTTGAACCTAACGCACGATGTGTATATAGCTGGGAAGGGGAATTTTATTATCCTGCCTGGTGTTAGGTTTCACTGCCCGATCCCTGGTTGCTCTATAGCTATCAATGTTTCTGGAAACTTCTCTTTGGGCGCGGAATCTACAATTGTGGCCGGTACATTGGAACTTTCAGCTGGTAATGCTAGCTTTGCCAATGGTTCGGCGGTGAACACGACGGGATTAGCTGGGAATCCTCCGCCACAGACTAGTGGGACGCCGCAAGGGATTGATGGTGCTGGTGGTGGACATGGTGGTAGAGGCGCTTGCTGTTTGACTGACACTAAGAAGCTTCCTGAAGATGTGTGGGGAGGTGATGCGTACTCGTGGTCAACTCTGCAGAACCCGTGGAGCTATGGTAGCAAAGGAGGGTCAACAAGCAAAGAGATTGATTATGGAGGAGGAGGAGGTGGGAAAGTGAAGATGGATATTCTGCAGTTTCTGGATGTTAACGGTAGCATTTTGGCAAATGGAGGCTATGGAGGAGCCAAAGGCGGTGGTGGGTCTGGTGGCAGCATCTACATCAAGGCATACAAGATGTAATGAACATTCGTCTCTATGCTCTCTTTCACTAGCTGTTGATTTGATTAAAGGCATATATTATTAATCTTATTAGTCAGCAGAGAAGGCTAAGTTTGCAATACTTGCTTGGTCCTGATTTTTTCTCAAGATCATAATCTTACCTCAGGGCAAGTCGAGTTTCGAGAAATGAAATAGAGATGCATTTTCCTTTCATGGTTAAATATTCTAGAACTGTGCTTATGAGTTTCTATTTTCAATTGGAATTTAAAGATTTTAGAGCTTGGTTATATCTCCCCGGGATTTTTTGTTTGCTGTTGTGTGGGTCACATGGAACACCTCATTTACTTTTCTTATTTCAAAGGCTGGTAGTGAGCCTTTTGTCTTCTTAGTTCTTGGTAAATTGATCTCAGCTAGCATCCTCTGCTTTGCTGTTATTTGAAGTGCAGGACTGGAATTGGACTGATCACCGCATGTGGTGGGAGTGGTTATGGTGGTGGGGGTGGAGGAAGAGTGTCTGTTGATATTTTTAGCAGGCATGATGACCCGAAGATCTTTGTGCATGGTTAGATTCTCTTCCTTAGGAGGTCAATGTTTCTTTCTGGCCATAGTAATAATATCCACAGCTCCTGAACTTTTAACTGTTGCAGAATTTATTGAGTCTTAAAGGATAGATTAATAAAGCTATGATTCCAGAATTTTAAATACGTACTTGCCTAACATCTTCAATCATTCGAACTGATCTTATTCTCCTACACACAGGTGGATACAGTATCGGATGTCCAGATAACTCAGGTGCTGCTGGGACGCTATATGATGCTGTTCCCCGAAGCCTTTTCGTTAGCAACTACAATATGACGACAGACACTTATACGCTTCTCTTAGAATTTCCCTTCCAGCCACTTTGGACCAATGTTTATATTCAGGATAAAGCGCGAGCAACTTGTCCTCTGTTATGGAGTCGTGTCCAGGTATTTAGAAAATAAGTTTCCAGTACATGGGCTTTGTAGGCTAACTAATTTATCATTTTGCAGTGTTTATGTTAGCACTATTTGTGATCTTATGTACAAGGATTACTTTCTAATTTTCTGCAACTCTAGTGTCTTTTGTGTCGCCTCTATATTTGTTTTTTTAAAGGTATTTAGTGGAATATCCTGTTTCTCAGCATAGTATTTTGCAAAATTGAAGATGTAGTACTCAAACGGAACTCATTATGTAGGTTCAAGGACAAATTAGTTTGTTGTGCGGTGGTGTTTTGAGCTTCGGATTAGCTCATTATGGTACATCAGTATTTGAGTTGTTGGCGGAAGAACTCTTAATGAGTGATTCTACTATCAAGGTGAGTCTTATCCTGATTCTCCACCTTTTTCGGAAATGAGGATGCAACAGCATTTTGTCTGTCTACGGTAGATATGATTTTTTCTTTGTCTTGCTACTATCTGCTTCATTCTTGGTTTTCCTGGCCTTTCTTTATATGCCATATTCTCTATTGGTATTCATGTGAATCACTTGTTCATCATGTTTATGTTTATTGGTATGTATCAGGTTTATGGGGCATTACGCATGACTGTCAAGATGTTCTTGATGTGGAATTCAGAATTGCATATAGATGGAGGAGGAGGAGATACAACTGTTTCGACTTCCATACTTGAGGCTAGCAATTTATTCGTTCTTAGGGTACTCAAAATTTATGTCATTGTTTTTCTCCTTTGAGTAATTTGTGACATACAATTGCTTTTAATTAGTTTGTGACCTCTCTATCTAAATATAGGGATCTTCTGTCATTCGGTCAAATGCAAATCTTGGAGTCCATGGACAAGGTTTCTTGAATCTAACTGGACCAGGGGATTCGATTGAAGCACAACGGCTTGTTTTGTCACTGTTTTACCGGATTTTTGTAAGGGGTCTCCTTGTGCTAGTTTGATGACAATCCTGCATTAGATGCCATCTTATATTTTGTGCAGAATCAAAAATAGTTTGTGTTTATAGCTCTGAAAATGTGATCAGTATAGCAATAATTTGACAATCAGTCTCCTTTGAAGGCCATATTGGCTTTTAAAAAGATATAGATAGGTACTTGATTTTGGCCATGTGGGAGTTAATGATTTTTTTTTCTGGCAATTGAAGGTTGGGCCTGGGTCTATTTTGCGTGCTCCTCTACAGAATGCATCCCGAGATGCTGTGTGAGTTTGAAGGAAAATGCCATCTTTATGTTTAGTTTGATTGCAATATTCTTAGGATATGAAAACAGCTAACAATGTTTGAACTCACATCTTTTGCAGTACACCAAAGCTCTATTGTGAACGACAAGATTGCCCTTATGAACTACTGAATCCTCCAGAGGATTGCAATGTCAATTCATCTCTGTCCTTTACCCTACAGGTATTTCTACCGTTCTTTACCTAGTATTGTATGCTCTAGCATGAAAATTCTGATAATCATTCTTTCTTTTTAGATATGCCGAGTTGAGGATATTCTTGTCGAAGGTTTCATTAGAGGATCAGTAGTTCATTTCCACCGAGCAAAAACTGTAAACCTTCAATCCTCTGGAGAGATTAGTGCCAGCGGAATGGGTAAACAATAACTTTTTTTTTTTGGATTTTGTTTTGATCGCGCATCGTACTTCTACATTTCGTATGGGCATGCCCTTGGCTTACTCCCTCGATATAAGATTTAAGGTGCTACCACCTCCATATAGGGAGAAAGATGATATGATCTTACGTTCTTTTTAATATGTTCCCACAACATACATATGCTTAAATGTGTTTCACAGGTTGTAGAGGTGGCGTAGGTGAAGGTAAATTGCTTGAAAATGGCTTTGGCAGTGGTGGTGGGCATGGTGGTCAAGGAGGGCGCGTATGTTACAATAACAGCTGTGTTGAAGGTGGAATTACATATGGAAATGCAGATCTCCCTTGTGAGCTTGGCAGTGGAAGTGGCGATTATAGCCCTGGTTATTCATCTGCTGGTGGTGGTATTGTAGGTATGAAATGTCAGAGATTTTGATGATTCTGTTCTAGTAAACTTGAGAGATTATGTTGTGTCGTCATATGACTTGATGCTAATGTATGATGTAGACTGTTTGATTATATTTGTATTCCAGGTGTCATATATTTGGAAAATTATATTTTGTCATTTTGTCACAAGTTTATGATTCATGGCCCGATAACATTGTAGAAGTTTGTCATCATTTAGGCCACACACTAACTATCATGCTTACATGAAAGCTTATTGCTTTCAAAATGATACCTATTAACCTGTTCTTTCTTTCCTTTGAAATTGGTCAGTGATTGGTTCAATGGAGCAGCCTCTATCTGGTTTATCACTTGACGGCTCAATTAGGGCTGATGGAGAAAGTGTCAAACGTTTGAGTAGAGATGAAAACGGTTCTATTCTAGCACCTGGGGGTGGGTCTGGTGGAACAGTCCTTTTGTTCCTGCGTTATCTTATTTTAGGAGAGTCGTCTCTTCTCTCAACTGGTGGTGGGTCTGGCAGTCCTTCTGGTGGTGGTGGTGGCGGAGGTGGGAGGATTCATTTTCATTGGTCAAACATTCCCACTGGGGACATATACCAGCCAATTGCTAGTGTGAAAGGAATAATTCATGCACGGTATGTCCTTTATATACCTGTGCAGTTTCCATGATCATTAGTGTGTTTCCCCATCATTATTTCCAATGTCTATGTTATTATTGGATTCGTTTTCCAGCCTATCGCATTTACAATTTTTAATTTTTTTGTAATCGTAGGGGGGGAGCGGCAGTAGATGATGGTTTTTCAGGCAAAAATGGCACAGTAACTGGGACGGCTTGTCCGAAGGGACTCCACGGTACATTTTGTAAGGTTAGGAAAATTCGGTTCAGCATTTTCCTGCTCTATCATATCACGGGTGAAATTTTCTGTTTGCCGTTTCTTTACCATGATTGAATTTATTGTAGTTTCCGAAGCTCATTGTATTCACAGTTCTATAATTTTCGCCAGGAATGCCCATCTGGTACATTCAAGAATGTTACTGGATCTGACCCTTCTCTTTGTCNATTGCCGTTTCGGTGCATCGTAGCTGTTTATGTCCCAGTTCGAGGTATAGCATTCGCTTATATCTTGACCTTTTATGTATTACATAAGCGCTACTTTTTTCCTAACTGTCAGTGACAAGTTTTGTTATCCGTTCAACTACCAAGCCTAAATTGTTTTCTATTCATTTTGCCACGATCATGAATAAACCATTCAACTACCATGCCTGTAGATTTTAACTTTGTAGTTGAAAAAGATCTTTTTATATAAGTAGCCTATAGTATTGTAACTGTAACTGATGCTGGAAATGCCCATGTCTCAACTATAAACCTTAAAATTTTCTATGCTTAATAACAGGTGGTGTTTCTGAGACACCATGTCCATATCGATGCATATCGGAAAGGTATCACATGCCACACTGTTACACCGCACTCGAGGAGTTGATTTACACATTTGGTGGGCCTTGGTTATTTGGTCTTCTTCTAATGGGTCTCCTCATCCTCTTAGCACTTGTACTTAGTGTTGCACGAATGAAATTTGTTGGAGTTGATGATTTACCTGGCCCAGCTCCCACGCAGCATGGCTCTCAAATAGATCATTCCTTTCCTTTCCTGGAGTCACTAAATGAGGTTAGATTTTTTTCTTTCTCTTTAAGCATTAGATCCGAAAACTGTTTGTTTGTCTTACATCTGAGCTCATTTATATAATAAGCAAATGAAGAATGATCTTTGTATTTACTGATATTTCACTCCAGATGCAAGCAATATTTATCCAGCAGATATGATTGAGCAAATTAACCTTTGTCAGGTGTTGGAAACAAATAGAGCAGAGCAATCTCAGAGTCATGTGCATAGAATGTATTTTATGGGTCCTAATACATTCAGTGAGCCATGGCATCTCTCGCACATTCCCCCGGAGGAGATAAAAGAGATAGTGTTAGTTGTTTCTTATTTTATTTTCAAGCTGATTTAGGATTGTTTCTAATTGTTTTGTCTATAGATACTAAATAAGTTGCCTTGGCTCTAAAATATTCTTATATTTGTTTTGGGTTCTTTAGATATGAGGCTGCATTTAACACGTTTGTCGACGAAATCAACTCTATAGCTGCATATCAATGGTGGGAAGGTGCAATTTATAGTATTCTTTCAGTAGTTGCATATCCGCTTGCGTGGTCATGGCAGCAATGGCGGCGGAAGATGAAGTTGCAAAAATTGCGAGAGTTTGTACGTTCAGAATATGACCATTCCTGCTTACGCTCCTGTCGCTCCCGAGCTTTATACGAGGGTCTGAAGGTAATTTCTTGATAATTTATTTGATCACATAATTGCCTAACAGGACTATAGATATTGAGAATATCTGATTCCTTTTACAAGAATTTGTTGTCTTAAGGTTTAGTATATGTATATATTTTTTTAAATATAGGTCGCCGCCACCTCCGATTTGATGCTTGCATATCTGGATTTCTTCCTTGGCGGGGATGAAAAAAGGACAGACCTTCCACCTCGGCTTCACCAAAGGTTTCCAATGCCCATATTGTTTGGTGGTGATGGCAGTTACATGGCTCCTTTCTCACTTCAAAATGACAACATTCTTACCAGTCTGATGAGTCAGGTTGGTTCCTTAGTTAAAGAGAAGCAGTTTCAGGAGTCATGTATAGGGTTGTATTGATTCCTTGCCATTGTTTTACTTTCCCAGCTCGTTCCACCCACCACTTGGTACAGACTGGTGGCTGGTGTAAATGCTCAACTACGCCTTGTTCGCCGTGGGCGTCTGAGATCAACATTTCATTCTGTTCTGAGATGGTTAGAAACTCATGCTAATCCCGCTCTGGAAACACATGGCATACGGGTTGATCTGGCCTGGTTCCAGACTACAGCTTGTGGGTACTGCCAATATGGTCTCTTAATTCATACTGCTGAGAATTGTGAACCAACATCACCTCAGTGTGTCAGTGAAACAGCATGGACTGAAATCCAGCCACGGTAAATAAACGAGAAATTCTATCCAGTCTGCCTTTCTTTTGTATCATAGGGTCCATTCATGGTGACACTAGTCACGACACCGTTCTTTCTTCTGAATGCATTGTGTTATTTTAAATTGAATATAAAATACGAAACTGTGCAATCTAGGTAAACAAGATGATCACTATTCTTTCTGTTGATCACTTTAGAAATTTAAGTTTTTTGTTTTGTTTTGATGTCACAGTTTAGTATCTTTTTGTTCTGCACTTCGTATCTAGTTATGCGGCGTTTTGATGTCTTGTTTTTGTAACTTCTAGTTATGGCGTGAATGCACATAAAGAAAATTCTCCGGCTCATTTAAGAGAGAGTATGCTCTTCAACCAGCCCCACACAAACACCGAGGATTATACAACACGCAGGAAGAACTATGGAGGGATAATCGACCTTGACAGCTTACCTAGTTTGAAAGAGAAGAGAGATATGTTTTTCCTTCTCTCTTTCTTAGTTCACAACACTAAACCAGTGGGCCACCAGGTACGTCTCCATTCAAAAATCCTTATGGTATGAGTGCATTCTTATATGTTGCGACATCCAAATTTTCTAGAGTTATAATGTCTGTTCGCTCTGTTATCTTTTGTGATATTGCAGGATATGGTTGGCTTAGTTATCTCGATGATACTTTTAGGAGATTTTAGTCTAGTCTTGCTCACACTGCTCCAGCTGTATTCAATTTCTTTGCTGGATGTACTTTTGGCATTGTTTATATTACCTCTCGGCTTGCTTCTGCCATTCCCCGCTGGGATTAATGCCTTATTCAGTCATGGACCCAGACGCTCTGCTGGCTTAGCACGTGTTTATGCTTTGTGGAACTTCATGTCCTTAGTCAATGTGGTAAGTTCTCTTTGTTGATAGCTTGTTTTGAGGAGAAATGCAATGTGAAATTTGTGGTTCACGTCACATGAGGATGAATATAATAGTATATCTGTGGACATTATTGGTGTTGATTCTTGAGAAAAGGCTGCATGTCAGCACATTATCTGACGAGTTTTGGTTCTGTGACAGTTTGTTGCCTTTCTCTGCGGATATGTTCATTATAACAGTGAATCATCAGCTAGCAAGAAAATCCCTTTTCAGCCGTGGAATATAAACATGTGAGTTTTACTACTATGCAAGTTGAAAAGAGTCGCTCTGTCTCTCTCTCTCTGATAATCTTATGTTTTGGTTTATTGGGTTTGTGATGTCTGCACGTTTTTGGTGGATGCAGGGGTGAAAGTGAATGGTGGATATTCCCAGCAGGACTGGTCGTGTGTAAGATAATGCAATCGCAGCTCATAAATCGACATGTAGCAAACCTGGAGATACAAGACCGCTCATTGTACAGTAAGGATTTTGAGCTGTTTTGGCAGTCGTGACAAAATCTGGTCAGGTAATTTTTCTCAGAACAATTAAAAACATCNTTTTTTCTTTGTTTCTCTTCTTGTAATTCTATTACTCCAGGTGAATAGAATTAGGATACAAAAGAGAAGGAACTCTGATTGTTAAGGGGGGAAAAAAAAAGGAAACAAGTTTATTTGAGGGATATAATTAGGGACAAAACTTGTAATCTAAAAGATCCTGGTTGGGTTTTTTTTGGGGTCTCGTTTTTGGTTTTGAGTGGATGGTCGTGTTTGTGAAGATCCTCCCAAGGTTGTATGTAAATAAGTGAGAAACCAAATGATCTATAGACTTGAGGCTGTGCTTATTATATCTGCCCTCAGTACACTTGAGTTGTTTTTTGGTGTATATTGACAAGAAATGGATGGTTCTTAATTTGGCGTGTGCAGTAGTAGTTGGACTTAATTAAGGATTTATGAGAATGATCAAACAAGGGAACCTTTTGACTTTTGAGCTCAACAACGACTTATTGATCACGCACATATTGACTCATTCCCTCTTTTTTTCCGTCTTCCTCATCCCAAATGGTTTTTTTTCTGAGATTTCATCTACACTACTTATAACTGTTCAAAAATGAACTCTTTAATGTCTTGATGACGTTTATACAAAAATGATCACAAGTCATCAAACACAGTCTTGCTACGTAATCTGTAACTTTGATGAAATAATTGAGTATTTTTATTACCATGAAAATCTAAACGACATTTTATCTTAGAAACTAGAGAGAGAGAGAGGGGAGAGAGGCTGTCGTCTAACATAACCCAAAAAGCTTACTTGCTCATAATTAACGCATTCCCTTTGATCAAAGCAAAGAAAACCCCTGCCAAAACCGCTGATCTTGAAGCTGCAGCAATCCCTTGTCGCATTGACAGAAACCCTCCTGTAGCAGCTCCTGCTACGATTGAGTTCCATGGATCTTCCTTCTTCCTGATGTACACAATCGTGTAGTCAAATGTTGAGAACAATCCTCCAAATACAGCTAAACTGGCTCCCAAACGAGGAGCATACATGCTCGCTGCTTGTGCTCCTCCAGCCAAACGAGCACCTTTTGGGGAATTGTATGTCCCTTTTACGAAATGAAATACAGAACCCCCAATAGCTCCCACTCCAAATGCATAACCGATATCATTGACTAAACGGTAAAGGCCATGTTCCCGAGGTTTCTTCTGGGTGTCCATCATACAAAACCTAGATTCTCTTTCTGTAAAACACCCTCAAGAGTTATTTCTCTCAATTTGGAAGTGAGAAGATAAGTGGATGCTGAAGCAAATCATCCCAAGGGAGCTAAGACATCATCAATCAGCATTATTACAATCCAATGACAAGCCTGGTTTCTACAAAGGAACAATTGAATCATCCCATAACCTTAGACCAAACTAGGAACACAAACATAAAAAGCTGCAAGTTAGAAAAGGGTTAAACCGCTGGATAATGGAGAATACGAATTAGACAGACACAGAAGCGCTAAACAATCAATGGACCCAGCACAAGAATCCGATTACCAGAAATCCATCAAAGAAACTAATCTACCAATAATTGGAACTCCGTTTCGATTAAGAAGAAACAAAACGGAGATGAAATAACACTAACCAGAAAGAAGCAACCTATATGAAGTCGTTTCTGATCAGAGAGGTTGTGCCAATGCCCCGAAATTAGGGTTTCTAGGGACAAAGCGATCAAACACTTTTATCCCTTCCTAGATTCTCCTCATTATTAGTTTAGCTGTATATAAATCACTACAAAGTAAATTATTTCCAAGCTAATTTATTTGTTTGTTCATTTTCAAATAATTAGACTTTGTACAGCTTACTAAACAATATCTAGGCCACTCGACTCTGATTTCAAAATTTCAACCCTACTTTGATTTTTGATTTTTAGCTTGCAAAACATCGTCTTTAGACTTAGACTGCTCCGCGGACATAGTAAGACAGTCTCGTTATTGTGTAACTATTGCCGTTAATCTGACAAAAAGTACAGTGGAGTTGAAACGCGTTCGGCTTGGTCCGTTCCCAATAAATACTTCGAAACTAACACCAGATCATCTCCGATCCGACTTTTCAAGACTGGTCCAGGCTGACCAGAGTCACCAGACTTTTCACCCCACACTTTGTGCGATATATAAACAAAACTTTTAATTATTACCACTCCAATTTTACCAGATATACATACCCAAGCACATAACAAGTCTCGATCTTTTCCGTTACACAAGTGGTTTAGCTTTTAAGTTTAAACACACCAACAACACTTTCGCTTATTTGCAACACTAATCTGTTGCTTGTTTATGTAATTTTTTGGTGTATCTCAATGTTATGCTGCACTCGGATGGTAAGCTCTCCGCCTCAACTGAGATTCCCCTGAAGGTTGCTGCAAATATATCCTCGTTGGATCGTTAGGGTCCACGTACCTGCACATACACATACCCACACACGGTTTTATAAAACAACAGCTTTTTAATACCTATTAAAACCTTCAATTTGATTCAGAGGGGACTTACGCATGTCTCATCATTTCGTCCACAGGGGTCTGAGCAGCTTGAAGAGGATCAACACGTGGAGCTGCCGCCGCTGCTTCTGCTGCTTGTTGCATTTGTCGATTGTATTGTCTCACTGACGATATGAGATTCAAGAAGAGAGGAACAAAAGTCCCGCAACCACCTTCCTTAAATAGGATCTTGAAAGTGTGTGTTGAATATAGAGCTCTATGCTCGTTCTCTGGCACCACCTAGAAAGTACATTACATGCCAATAAGTAAATATGTATGGTAGTTTGCTGGCAAATAAAAAAAATTGTAGATCCCCCATGAAAGTATGACTTACAGGCTCCACTTGTCCAGAAATATTGTTGCAGTGAAATATTGGCTGATTGAATTTCTCGGCGTGGATGTAAAGCTACAAAGTAGAGTAACATGTATTACATAAAATGTATCAGCAGCAGTTATGGATATACCCATATATGTAGCACCGAATTCCTTAACTGTGTATTCACTAGAAATATACTTGTGCTATGTCCTAAACTGAATAAGAGAAAAATATAAGATAAAGAAACTGTACCAGGGGCATGTCAAAAGCAACAAAGTTCTCAACAGGCTTGCTTGCAACAAAGACCATCCGTATATTAGATAAGTAAATCACTCCCTTGGCCTTAACATGACCTCCATGCCCTCTGGATCAAACAAAACAAAGAACATCAGGGAAGTGTTTATTATATGTCTGTTCACTTCTGAGGCTTATCTTATTTTAGGATTACACGTATCGATTCATATGCTAGATGAACGGATCTAAACCAACTAAAAACGGTACTAAAATGGAAACCCATACAATAATTATCAGATAAAACCCAGAATCAGTAAACAAAACCGCTTAAGCAGATCCAAAACATGTGTGACAAGAGAAGGGAACACGAACCCAGGGATCTTGTCGACTTCAAACTCAACACCATCTCTGACTAGAACGAACATTTCATTAACAAAGGGAATAGGCATCCCATTGGGTAGAAGCTGAGGGTTTAGCGCCATCAAGTGCAGTTTTAGATTGACGAATCTGCTTCTCAAACCTCAATTCTTCCTTGCAGTGTAACCTGATCACTAAAGGGACAATATAAGCAATTACCGATCATACAAATGAGAATGTAAACACAATTCCAAAGACAAAGAAACACTTATTGATCCAAGTGACCAGAGCCGATTGAAACATCCACTGATCATCAATTTTACAGTTTCAGTTAAGCAAAATAAATCGTTCAATTTTACAAATCATTGAGACTATCTATTCCAAATCAAACAACTCGTCCAATACAGAAACAAAACCTAAATTTACAATACGAATTCCATAATTACTGATAAAAACAAATCAATCAAAAAATAGAACATGTAACTATAAGAGAATCAAAATCTGCACTCGCGAAAACATATTCGCGCCGTCTCTGATCTGAAGACTAGTATAGAATTCTCCGAAAAAGCAAAAGAATCTGAAAGAACATACCTCGGTGGAAACTTTTTAAAAGAGGAATTTGATCGAAGGAGAGAATGAAGAAGAAGAGGAAAGGATATAATAAAGGGACGAGATCACAGCTTCTCGGTTTCTCCAGAAGAGAGAGAGATGATCAATCACGCGGTTTATTGAGTCTTATAAGTCCCTCTTAACTTATTTTGTTGCCCGCAATTTAGTTTGACCCCATTTCAACACATTCTATTTGGGCTTTTTTAGATTATATCCAAAATGTAAGGACTTCCAGCCCAATTCCCTTCTTTTTCTATTTGCCGGATTGTGGTTTAGTTTCGGTTTGGATTGTTTCAGCTTTCGATTTTAGATAAAAAGTAATTCAATTGACGCCGAGTTAAAAGAGTCTATTGAGAATTTTCAAGACTCTATGTGCTATAGGTTTAGTATTTTATAATAGTGCTGCTAAGTAAGTTTTCAAAATAGGTTATTCAGCTAATTGCTCCTATAAGGCTATAATCTACATGAAACTTTTGATAAAATTATTTTCCTTGGTTTCAGACTTTCAGGCAATAAAGATACGAAAGAATTCTAGACAAGAACAAAGCATATTCTGTTATCCCTTCCAAGACAAGTTGATTGTATTCTGTGTGGGTGGAAAATGTAACTTTGAGACAATAACGCTTGGTAGATTATATTAGTAATAATTTATTATTATTCATCAGCAAAGACGAAGAGAGAGAGAGAGAGTTCTCAAACAGCATCATAATGTAGAAGACAGACAGACAAACAAACAAACAAACAACAATAAAACTTAATACAAGCCTCAAGAACTATTAATGATTGTGAATACAATCTGCAGGTTTCTTCAGCAAAACTTTTTAACGATAGTTTCTGTACACAGGGCTGTACATTGAGCTCTCTGCAAACTTGACAAGATCCTTTGCACGTGGGAGGTTAGACGCCAATCCTACACCACATAACACAATTGCTTATAAGTTTGAAAAAGATGTCAAGAACTTGAGATTATTAGAGTTAAGACGTGTTCATTCAACTAACCGAGGTCATAGGTTTTGGCCGCGACACTGGCTGCAATGTTAGCAGAGATCTCTCTGATGTTTGAGAATGGCGGGTAGATCAGACCGTTGGCGAAATGTTCTTCTGTGACTTGTGCTGCCAATGCTTCAGCTGTTGAAAACAGAGAGGGTGGCCACTGGCCAGTCAGAGAGAGTTTACATTGAGAATCTTTAAGTGTCTGTCATAATTCATCAGTATCCAAGTTTGATTTTCTGATGTTTATTTTTACTTACAAGCTGCGAGGAGCATGTCATCACGGACACGGATTGCACCGGACATGATTAAACCAAGACCCAGACCCGGGAAAATGTAGCAATTGTTTGCCTGAAGTGAAGTAGGATTATGGAAATATGATGTAAGCACTCAAATTGTCAAACAGAACATACAAAGATGATATAGAAGAAGTTGTAGAAATAGCACGAACCTGGCCAGGCAAGTAGATTTTGCCATCATACTCAACAGGATCAAACGGGCTTCCACTTCCAAAGATTGCACGACCCTATTTTAAGCACAATGTATGATTAGACTTGAGAAGTGGCATCAAAACCAAATCAGACTTTGTTTATAATCAGGAATCAAGACATGAATCACATTCAGAAGTCATATGAGACAGTATACCTTGGTCCATGTGTAAGCCTGTTCTGCGGTACACTCAGCTTGAGAAGTAGGGTTTGAAAGAGCAAGAATCAATGGTTTCTATAAGCCAACACCAAGCCCAGCATTAGAACAATAGCATATAAACGTTGTTTTTTAAAAAAAAAGCAGAGAGGGAGAACAAGGAGAAACCTCGTTGTTAGTAGCCATGGCCTCGACAACTTCCTTTGTGAAAGTCTGACCCACACCGGATGTTCCAATGAGAACGGTTGGCTTGATTGCCTGTTTGAAAAAGTTTCAACAAAAAGTGAACACAAGAATAAAACAAATAACACCAAGATTCTTTATTCGCCCATCAAGCGATTTAAATATGAGTTCATTGCGTACATTAACAGCACCCATGAGGTCCTTGACAGGTCCGTGCTCATGCGCCCATGGCTGCTTGAAGTGCTGAAGAGATTCTTTGCGTGAGCTAACAATCAGTCCCTGCAAATAAAGTTGAAAAGAGAAACATAAATGACCAAGAAAAGTTTGGCTAAAGAGGATGAGACTGATCTGGGTGGTTTCCAACAATACCTTGGAGTCCACGAGCCAAATCTTCTTCCGGGTCTCATTGATGGGAGCTCCAGTCTAAAAAACAACCGGGATATGATCAGTCACATTCTTAACTAGAAAGCAGAACAAACGCAAGAAAACACCCAGATTGACTAACCTCTTTCGAAATTTTAAGAGCAATTAGCTCAGCGATACCGGTTCCAGCCTCTCCGGCACCCAAGAACAAGAAGGTATGGTCAGCCAGGGTTTTACCAAGCACCTTCTGAGCGGCAATAAGCCCAGCAAGTACCACGGATGCAGTACCCTGCAATTACACAACAAAAACAAGTTCTTGATAAGCTCCCTGACACCTCAACCAAAACTTAAGAAAAAGATCAATCTTGAGGAAATGATGTTACCTGGATATCGTCATTGAAGACAAGATGGCTAGAGCTGTACTTAGACAAAAGGTCAAACGCATTGTGATTTGCAAAATCTTCAAACTGAAAAGAAGAGTATGCATGGTATTAATTCCGGGACATCTTAAAAAAAAAGGAATCAATAATTCTAACAACAATCATAGTTCATAAGAGAGTTGATCCTATGGCTCACCTGTACCAACACTTTCTCTCCATAGTTCTGCTTAACAGCACACATGAACTCGTGTAGGAACTCTGCATATTCCTGAATTAAAAAAAGCAAAAAGACTTCTCAGTTTCTGAAATCATTGTATAAGTTATAAAAAGAGAAAGCAACAATAGGAAAGAGATTAGTAAACCTGGCCAGTTGCCCTTCGCTGTCTAAGGCCGATGTAGAATTCATCATTCAGCAACTTCTCATTGTTTGTACCCACATCAATGGTGATTGGAAGGCACTGCATTTGAAACCGGATTTTGCATTTAGGATCAAAAGATTACTGAATAATCAATCAAGTAGAAACCAATTTCTAGGCACATAATATTGCAGCTTTTGTTCAGGTGCTTACAGCCGATGGACGGATTCCTCCCAAAGCGGTGTAAAGAGAAAGTTTCCCCACTGGAATTCCCATTCCCTGGAAAATATTACAATCGTTCACACAGATGATACATGTGGATTTTCAAATGTTATAACTCAAGGAGCTATTTATTACCTGGCAGCCAAGGTCTCCCAGACCGAGAATCCGTTCTCCATCAGTAACAACGATAACTTGAATCCCTCTCTGGGGCCAGTTCTTCAACACTTCAAGAATCTTGCCCCTAAAGAGCATACATTCACTTTAGTGTTTCAAAGAAACAAAATGGAAAGTGACCTGGTAAAGAGATTAAGTAATACACACTTCTCTTTCAAGCTGATGTAGAGTCCCTGTGGCTTCCTGAAAATGCTCCCATACTTCTGGCAAGCCTCACCAACTGTTGGTGTGTACACAACTGGAAGCAACTCCTCAACGTTATCAATCAAAAGCTTATAGAACAACCTCTCGTTCCTTTCCTGCAAGATTCAGATACATAAGCGACCAGTTGGGAAAAAACACTAACCGTACAAATCTTTTCACGCATTCTCTCAACTACCAAACATGAATAGTAAAAACAATCAATCACCTGAAGATCCATGAGGGCCATGTAACGCTGAAGAGGAACAGTATACTGGCGGAGATTGTGCATCAGCTTTCTCTCCTAATAAATCAACCATAAACACACATGTTAACACAAACAGACCCAAATCAGAATTATACAAAAGTAGCTTCCTTTATATATAAAGCTCAAGTCACCTGAACATCCTGACTCAAAACCACAGGGGGAAGAAGACCAGTTAAGTAATGAGCATCTCTTTCTTTATCAGTAAATGCAAGTCCTTTGTTGTATCTCGGATCACGCATCAACGAGTAGCCACTGAAAAAAAAAAAAAAAACAATTCAATCCACTATAAGCTCCGCAGAAAAATTGGAACTTCAACCACAAGAAAAACTAGGTTCATCTTTCACAGAAATTTTCTTGGTTGGTAAGTTTAGAAACTTAAAAAAGCGAACTTTTACTTACTAGCAGCTTTACTTAGCTGAAGCAATTGTGATAATAGATCAAAGTAAAAGAAAAGGGTATGAGATTAAAGGTACGTTGACTCACCTAGCGACGGAGGTAACCCAAGGGGTGACGAGCTGGTCCAACGTGGCGGAATCCTCACCGTAGACGTCAGAGATACCACCTCCGACGCCGGATCTGTTATCGGCGACATCCTCACAAGGTAATTCAGCCGGAGTACTTCCCATATCTCTCTTCTGAGCTAAACACAAGAAATCAAGAAACAGAGGAAGCAAAGTTCACGGAGTAGTAGATTGATGAATTATTAATATGAGCTGGAAGATATGTTTAGGTGAATGAATGATGAAAAAGAGAAGTGGAAGGATAGTGGATTTATATAGGCCAGAGGAAAAGGACACACAGTTTGAAATGAAAAGTCTGAAAATTGGAGCTAATCGTCAAATGGAGAAGAAGGTGGACGGAGTCATCCGTAGGTCCCTCCTCTCTTCATTTTTTTTTTTTTTTTTTTTTTTTTTTTTTATACAGAGGTATCCTGGCGCTCAATGGCCTCAGACTAGCCACATGTTTGCAGCCTACATTATCGGCCCATGTGTTGGTCCCCTGTTCCTGGCGATGCCGAAATATTAATTCCTCAGTGGCCAAGTGGAATAGAACTGCGGATCTCGTATTGGAGATTTCCCTCAAAGACCACTAGCACAAGAACACTTGGTTTATCCTTTTCTTAACACTTGTTTTATTTTTATTTTTGTCTTTTTTCATTTGTTATAAACGAGTTTCACATTCTAATAATTGTACTGCACTACCAATTATTTTACATTTTTTTTCCCCAACAATTCCACCAAATTGATAGACAAATATAGCACTATGTTATAGGTAAATACTATATATATTTAATGGAAAAAAGAACAAGAGTGACAAAACATACTCATTGTATATGAGGCTTTTGTAAACTCGGTGCGATAATAAATTCTAAATTTTTAAAATTCGATGGTCCTTTTCCCTTTATCTAATAATAACTAATAAATGGATATGGGTGATGTTGAAACAAATAATGATAGTTTTATATAGTGGGAAATCAAAAAGAAAACAATAATTGTATTTGAGGCTGCGGGGATGTGTCGAAGGATCAAACTTGGCAGCCGTATTGGACCCCAACTTCAATATATAATAATTTTATATGTCAACAAGATGTTTATTATAGAAAAGTAAAAATTACCATATAATCTACTCCTATTAGAAAGAAAATAAAAAAACCCCACGTCGGAAAGGGACCGAACTGTCAATATTAGTGCATGTAAGTGAATGTTTAGTTTCTTAACAATTTAATTTAACGATCATCCATGGTCATGGATATGGATTGCAACTAGCTAGTGCGTATGTGAATTCCTCATTAATTATTCGTAAGGACATACGTATGTTAGTTTAAAATATGCTTTTTGCAATTTTTAATAGTTGCAAAACAACTCATATATCGGTTTCTATCACCAAAAATTTATCTGCTCTCGCCTTTTATTGTCTCCATTTTACTTTTAATTGACCAATATTTGTTTTTTTTTTTGTCCGGTCATTCCTATTTTCTTGTGTTCATACAAAAGTAAACTAAAATGGACCAAGACGCGTTGATAGTCGATAAAAGCTCATTTTTTCTAGAACAAAGAAGGAATCCTCGACTCCAACATAAATATTTTTTTCACCAACTCCTACGTTTTCAAAGTTTACTTTCTCTATTTCATGTTTTGACCCCTTAATTCTCGCTTTCCACTTCTATAAAGTCAGAAGGCTCGCTGAACATATATATTTTCAACCAATGTGGTTCCCCTCTATTTTCTTCTTTTCCCTGTGACAATAAGACGTCACCTTTAGGTTATAAAGGTGAAAATGGGATCACCGTATCAAGTATCAACGTCATCACCTTTTACCTTATTTGGGTGAAGTAGAAACCAAAAATTCTTCTTCTTTTTTTCTTTCTGAAAATTGATGAAATCATTCTATCTATCAGTTTAGAACATTCGCTTATGTATAGTCTTTTGCATTTTGTTTCACAAAGTCTTAAAGAAAACAAAAATGGGTTTCAAGATTCACGATCTCCCCAAATTTATTTTTAATTTCTTGATTCTCTTGTTGGTGATATTAGGAATCTTAGTGACAATTCCGATCGTCGCCGGAGTTTTGCTGGTGTAGGCAATACTTCCTTGAGAATAGTTTAAAATATTTCTTCTTTATTTTGTTTTTGAAAAGTGAAAACATCGTATCTAATCGTACGAGAACACTCGCTTACATTGTATCTAATGAGTTACCTAGTGAAAATGCTATAAACCGTTTAATAATAAAATCTGTAGTTAAATATACCATTGACCTTAAAAACCCTTACTCTAAAATTTTAGGATATTTACATATGTTTTCAGAAATTCTTACCCTAAATTAGGATAAACACGCTAGTAGGAGAGATATTTGATCAACTTTTAATCACGCTATTAGAATACTGATAATAATAGTTTCAAGGATGAGCGGATCTCATGGATCAACTCTTTTTTGTCACTCAAACTTGTTTTTTTCTTTAATGCATCAATGATAATAATATACGAAACACGTATTCACAAATCGATCTTCATCTATATGATACGGAAATTTTCAATAATCAAACAACAAAAATCAAACAATTCATAGATTAAACCCCTTATATATGTATCTCCTACACTTGGTTTCTGATTTACAATCACACCATTTGTATCACAACTACCTAGAGAAGAAGAAGACCTCTGATGTCTCATTTGATCTTTTACCAGAGGCCAGCGGGTAATCCGTTAACATCGTCAAGCCGCTTCATCATCCAATCTATGATATCACGACCGACTTCCTCACGCTCAGGTTCAAAGAGAAGGTCGTGTAAGAAACCGTCATAGAGTTTGATGTCTTTGAAAACTGATGGTGCCTGATTATACAAGTCTTGTGAAGCTAGTGGATCAGTGACTCTGTCCTCTGTACCATGGAGAACAAAGAAAGGCACTGTAACAGATTTGAAGTTCCGGGTCAAGTAAGCTGTAATGCGAAGAATCTCATGGCCTGTTCGGACCCTTATTGGACCCGTGTAGACTAACGGGTCAGAGTATTTGGCTAAGAGAGCTTCAGGGTCTCTCGAGACCGGAATGCCTCTCTTGTTTGCTCCTTTGAATTGGAACCTTGGGGCGACCAATGAGAAGATTGGAGCTATTGCCTACAAAGAAACTCATAAGTTAATGATAACCTACTAAATTCTCCAGCCGAGGATGAAAAAAGCATCTAAGTTATATACTGCAAAAGAGATGACTCACCCCGACAATGGGATGAGCGGGTTTGACACGAAGTGCAGGTGATGTTAGAACAATTCCGGCTAACATATCTTCAATAGAGGGAGATGAAGCCGCCTATAAGAAAAGCTAGACAAAATCAGGACTCTGTAAACAATAAAATATTGAAGAGAGCTTCAAAGGTACGAAGTTAGGTACCTTCAAGACCACAGCTCCACCAGTAGAATGACCAAAGAGGAAACACGGGACCCCCGGATTCTCAGACCTAACCTTTTCCAAGAAAGCTTCCTGTAGAATTCAAATCAAGACACCAAATCACTAGAGATCAACAACTTCAAATGGAACATTTCTCTAGTTTCATGTCCAAAAACCAAAACAACTAATGTGTTATAAGATTGTGAACTTACGGTGTCGGAAACAACATAATCAAGAGAAGGAACATAACCATGCAAACCATCACTCCCACCGTGACCTAATACAGTTATGGACCAAAGATATGGCGACCTGTTCAGACCCACAGTTTCAGAACAAATATGAAAATGAAAAGAAACAAAACAAGCCCGTGTACATACCAATCCAGTCCATAGCGTATACACCTAAATTACTCGAGTTTAGCTGCTTGGCGAATTGAGAGTATCTTCCACTGCAAATGAAACAGTTCACAGATTTAGGGATTCATCGAAACAGAGAAGAAGAAGAGTGATTATACTGGAGACAAAAAAAAAATTGACAAATTCTCACCTGTGTTCATTCAAGCCATGGATAATAATCAAAATCCCCCTGAAGAGACACAGAAATTAAAATTCAAAGTCAAAAATCGAAATCAAGTAGCGATGAAGAACTTAATCGGAGAATTCAAAGCAGGCAAAAAAATCGAAGGGCTTACCTAAGTTCGCCGGAAAGAGGCAACCACGACCGAGAGAATAAAGCGTTACCACGAGGGCCGTAAAACAAGGAACTGCTCCAACGACAAGGGATCTCTCCATCTCCGGCCATCTCAACGCCTTCCGCCAATGAACGACGTCTAGCCGTGTCTTCCTCTTCCAGCTTCCACGCCATCTTCCGCCTCCAACGCCTCGAAGGAGCAGGATCAGCCTCCTCCTCCTCCGGCGATGAAAGAGGCGAGACACGGCGACGAGGACGGAGACGAAGGAGAAGGAGAAGAGAAAGGACGAGAGAGAGAACGAAGACGAGACACTTCCTAAGCGTTCTCAAGATAAAAATTATCCGATTGCTCGCGCCTGATGTCAATTGTTCCATTTCCGCCGACGTTGACGCCATCGCCGGAGAAATAAAAATCACAAATCGTAAAAATCAAAAAGAATGGAGGAAGAAGAAAGCGTGTATAACAGAGAAAATGTCAGAAAATTTGGGGGAAATGGTGGGACTCAATTTATAGGGGGTGAATACTTCAATCAGTCAATACACGACAAAAAGAGAGTTCCTTTAATCTGATGCACCGGCGGAGGATCGTGTGAGTGACTACGTGGCTATGTTTCATTGGTTGTAAAACTAACGAGATTATTTAGTAATGTTGTTGAGCGATCAAGTCAGAGATTTGGACGGTGCAGATACGGTACTTCTGCGAGCGTTCGGTCGGAAACCGTTGATGAGTTAGATGGAAGGATATATGGTCCGTTACTGACGACATTAATGATTTTTATTAATTACTCGTGACTCGGCTCAAAAACCGCGTTTTAAGAAACTAATTATTGATTTTCTCTTTTTTTCGTTAAATTAAAATTAATACAATTATAGTACCATTTGTTAGATTTTGATACGTTCTTATATGTATTGTATTAATCTCATATTTATTATACGAATCATTATATGATCGTGTATTTATTATATCTACTTATATATAGTATGTAAATAAAATGATATAGAGGAGAAAGAGTAGGAACTAGGAAAACATAATTCAATCATTAATTAATGGCTTAATTGGGAATTTGGGATTTTGTAAGCATTGGAGCATGTTGACCAGACTCTGCCACTAGGCATCATCTTTACCAAGTATATCATTTTCTTCTTCATCCAACTCTTATCACACGTCTTATAAAGATAGTGATGCTTTGTTACTTATTAGTTGTTACTTTCACTACATATCAATTTTGGAATTTTTGGGAAAAATAAATGGCCGGTAAAGATATGATACACACGATATTTGAAAAGCATAGTCGCCGCACGATCGATCATTAATTCATATCATATATCAATTGTAACTTTTTTAGGGTTCGATATTTTCTTATTTTATGTTAATTTTTTAGCCCACACATGGACATGGGAAGTATATGGGTCAGAGTAAACACATAAGAGACGTACGAGTTCGGACAAGCCTTAAAAGTCGTGAAAACGAAAGGCATTTAATAGTCACATATTGAGATTTCATTACACCATCATATTCAAGGATTCTTCGTTGAAATTTCAAGAATCTCTCTATCCTCTATAGCACTAATGTATACTCTGTCGTTTTCTCTGGCGAGCCTCACCAAAAATACCCATTACAAGAAAACAAACAAACGAATATTGACAGTCCGATGCTGCGTTGATGTGTTCATACTGCTATTGCACGAGAAGCCAGAAAGTCATATGTATATAGTTTATTCGTTTTCTCCGGCTATGATCCGTTTATGTAGTCAAGCAAAAGCCGATCAAGCTCAAAATGTTGACACAGAAGTTTCTGCAACATCAACAATAAGAGATTTCATTAAAGCCTTGAGAAAAAAAACAATGCAGCCATTGAAAATCTGGTTTCTTGCCAATTGGACCGAAGCATGTATACCTTGGTTATTGGTAAAGAAGGTGCAGCGTCAACATAAAAGTCCGGGAACCGAGAAACTTCGACACCCTTTTCGAACAATATGTATGTGGGAAGCTGAGACATTCCACCTATATGTTACAAAACACATCAGTAGCATGAACAACAGAGGCTCAATGTGTTTTTGAGTTTGTGCAAATAAATGAGTGCGTGAAGGACTGTTACCGGCAAGAGATATTCCAAACTTTGCTGCAGTATTAGGGAAAAGTCCAAGATCGATAGTTCCAAAAGACAAAAGATTGTTCGAGTACCTGAAGAAATGGAAGATGAGTGAGCGTGTCTCTTAAGACGGACAGTGAAATTGGGGTGTTTTCTTTACACAAAGCTTACGTGATGGAGAGCTCAGGAAAGCAACGGCTTGAACGAACACACTTAGATGAACTACATGCAAAGAATTCTACCTGCAAAAGGTGTCAAAGACATATCATCGTAAAAGTAACTACAAAGATACCCTTTGAGCCAAAATTTCAATTCCATATATTGTTTTACTGATTAAGATGTTACAGATAAGTTCTGTTTTCTTAATTCATTGACACCCAAAATCTTCTCATTGGTTTTTCAAATGTATCATCTACAACCTCACTAAAGTGGAAAGAGCTACAACATTAACTAGTAGAAGATAAAGCCAAGTTGCCACATACCAACCAGTATTTTGTTGTACTCCCATCTGATAGCAAATCTTCCAACTGCATAGGTGTCAGCTTCTTTGCAGTTCCTGCAAACGTTTAAGTATTTTACAAAGACTGCAACTTTTGATTCCCAAACTTTCACAGAAAGCAAGACGAAACTTGAAGAATCTTCCCATACCTAGTTTACTAAATGCTGGTTGTTGAGCTAATAGATATATAACTGCAAAAGGAAACATTCAAATCAAACTTAGAAAGACTAGAGAGTTAAGATCAACATTCAAATCTGCATCTCCCACAAAATATCAGATATTTAATCAAGAGATAACAAATGAGCTCGCCTGAAAATATGATAGAGAACCAGATCGCCACTCGATAATCCATAATCAACGAAACTGCTATGAGAAAGATCTGGGAAAGTAATTGTGTATCAGTAGATTTCACATGAATCCTAAAAGTGACTAAAAATCCAATTTTGGATTCGGAATCTGAAATCTGCGAGTGTTAACCTTAGCATAGAGTAAACTATCCGCAACGAAAGCTTCCCATGTTTCCTCCCTCACCATCTACGAAACGATTTGAACAATCGATGAAGCACGAAGCAAACAAGTAAGAGATTGAAGCAAATTCGAAGAAAAACTCAAACCTTTATAGCGGAAAACATTAGAAACGCTAGAAATGCTTGGATTTCTCTGTCCAAGAGTCGATGAGAAGTGTATGGTGCGGCGGAGTTGCGAATCGGAAGGTAAGAGAAAAAGGCCATGAAATGAAGGAAATAGTAAGGATCTGATATGATCCGACTCATTCCTTCCATTACTCCTTCACGCTTCTTCTCCATTTTTGCTCTCTCCGACGAATCTCCGTGTTGAAGAGCTGCGATTCTGAGGTAAAGCTTTGTTTGAAAACACAGCGGACGTCACGTCGTTTTACATATTAAGAAACGGCAAGGCGTTTATCCAGAATTTTGGGCAATTTTCAGTTTTTCACATTGAAAATATCATTTTTGATAATATATACAATCACCAAAACCATTCCGTCTGATAAATAACGCATTAATCATTTTAAACAGGAATTCGAAATTTCAACTCATACACAATTAAAAGAAAAATTAAGTCAATAATAGAATACTAAAACCATGGCTTAGGAACACCAGTGACATAGACAAGAGACTATTATTGTTCAATCTTTAATGTGTTGAAAATAGGAATTGTTCACTTAATTGGATGAAAGGAGAGTAGAGAGCGTGTATATCACCCAGAAAACAGAAAACTGATCCGAGTTTTTGAACTAGACCAGCAAAGCAAAAAGGCAGAGAATATCATCTCAAACTAATCCATTTTCTTCGAGTCTGGTCTTCATTATCGAGGCACGCTTAGGCCAAGCTCTGCAAGATTCATGAGAGACACCAAAATAGATTAGCACATGCACCATCAACACATACTTGTTTCAATTGTAATCTTCAATCGATACTACAAGAAGTTCAAATACAAGAAGATGAAGAAAGAGCAGCACCAAAATGGCATCTTTCATCTTCAAGCCAATACAAGATTCTTATGGCGAAACAATTCTTATCGAAAACCAGAACCTATTTGTGTTTATGTGACCGAAGAATCTATGTCTGTGCAAGCACTAATAGTACACTAAAGGGAAACTCTGGAGCATGACAAGTTTGATACAGCAAGAAGTCATATATATATGCCATTTCAAAAGATGGGTATGAAAGGATCACAGAGCTATCCCACTGCTACAGATTCTGAATTAGGAGAATTAATTAATCAAACCTCTAATTTGATATGAAGAGTACAAAAACATGTAAGTTCGAAGCTATGCAAAGATCAAAGAGTAAAAAAAGGTTGCTTACAGATATACTAAACACAAAACATTTTGGAGAAAATCAAACTCCTGGATTCGCACTGCAGAGCATACCCTGAGCTAATGATCTAGAATTCTGTGAATCGATACCGAGGCACGAAGTCAATCTAGCAGAAGCCACAGCACTGTACAATGGAAGCAACGATTGAAGCGTGCCCAGCTGAGCAATCGGCCTATCAAAAGTCCAAACAAAAACAAACCCTTTACACATTACATCAATCGAATACAGAACATGACTCAAACTTCACAAAGAAAACAATCAATCAGGATAGGAGAATTGCGAGAAGAAGGTGTACCTCGCAAATCCAGGCGAAGGAGGGACGCCGAGAAATGATGAAGCCGATTTGGGTCGGAGAGAGGGCTTGTTCATTGCAGATCTAAACATAGAAAACGCTGGTTTAGACAAAGATCGACATCGAGAAGCCATTTTGCCGGATAACGAAACGAATGTGAAGCTAGGATTTTGATTTCTAGGTCAACAACACTGCGACCGAGCAAAGGGGTTTTTACGAGGTTTAACAGAAAACGACGCCGTTATTAAAACAAAAGTCATTAATAAGAATGGCATGCTGTGCCACAGTACTTCCAAAAACCCACACGACGTCTATATTTTAGATCATTGAAATTGGGTCGCGAATATGAGTACTTTGCCTAAGCCCAATAAGGCAATAACAAAATAAACGTTGCCTTCCGTTTAACGCCGTCTTTGTGATCTCCTACACGTCGCCGTTATTCCACACGTGTGCCATTGTTTCATACAAAGAATCTTCACGAAATACATGACGTGTATAAGTAACTCAACATGAATATATATCGCATAATCTCCAACTGCCGTAACGGAATTCTTAAAAAACCATGGAATCTGTCGGATCCAATCAAATATCTCCGTACGTCAGTAACCGAGACCAACGGCATTTCTTGGCTCAACCGGTGGCAGATCGAATACTTCGAGCTCTTCGTCACCGAATCCGTCTCCTTCACCGTCCTAATGCCGGCACGTTTCACGTTCTCGGTGCCACGTGTAACGTCTACACCGTGACGCTAATGGCTACACCGACTTGCACTTGTCCCGACCGTAAGAAGCCGTGCAAACACATCTTGTTTGTCTTAATTCGAGTTCTCGGCCTTCCTCTCGATGACAAGTGTCTCAGGCAACGGAGACTCCGGCCATGTCTCCTCTACCGCCTTGTCTCTGCCCCGACACGGCCTGACTGCCTCGCCAGCTTCCACCTCCAGCAACGGTTTCTTCAGCTTTTCTCCGCGGCCACCACTTCTCAACCTGGGGATACTAATTCCTCCCCCTCTTCCTCGGGTAAAATGGTAGTCTTTTTTTCTATCTTATTTTTTGAACTTTATTATGCCAAAAATAAAACAATTCATGAAAAACGTGACAAACGGGCGACTATTACGGATTAGGTTATGACTGAGAAATTATGTTTTTTTTGTCAACATTTGGGCCACAACTGGCTGACCCATTAGCCTAATTTCTACAATTAAATTGTAGAGTCGGGGACTAGATCCCTGGTGTGATGGTGTCTGTCTTCTGTAGACTTATCATTTGCCACTAGACCAAGATCACTTCACATGACTGAGAAATTCTATACAAAGTAATTTTTGGTATTATGCAAAATTTATCAACAGAAGAAAATTATAACTTCTTTGGTAAAGTAATTGGAAAATTTTGTGTGTAAGATTCATGTAGAATATTTTAATGAACTTTTGATATAGGAAAAAAAACTAT
>OVAQ01000421.1:6847-33253 GCA_900406345.1 Erysimum cheiri | reverse complement strand
ATTGACTTTAATTAGGGGTCTAGTTGTGAAAGCACCCCTTGATATCTCAACCAATATCTCTCTTTAACATTTTCTTTAAATAATCTCATATCTTTCTCAACGTTCAAAAGAAACCAAGAATGGAGATAGAGAGTAGACCCTCTGGTGGTTCTTGAGGCATATCTTTCTGGTCAATCCTACACCACTCTCTTATAACAACTCTTATAGGAATTCCTCGTCTTTTGTCTCGCCACCACGAATGGCCACAAGTTAGCTTTCATCCATTTCTTCTCCATATCCGGAACATTACTCGTTACTTTACCTTGGATCATCCAACTCATAATCTCCTCGACCGTAATACTTCTGTATAAGACCAAAGGTTACAATCTCATGTGGATTGTTAAGTCACCAATAATATCCAAAGAGGTTGTTGATCACACAAAAGTTGGTACTTGTTCTGTTTCATCCTCTCCTAGTCTCCTTTCTCTCCAAGTTTTGAAGGAAAGTGAGGCATAAGAACTTGTTCGTTGTTTTTTTTGTTCAGTTTTCATAGGAACCCTGATTTGTTCTTACAACATGATCCTTATGCTTTTTAATCAAAGACACAACCTCAATCACAAAATCCATTTATAGACAAAAGTTAACTAGAAAAATTGCTACATCATGAGTGTTGCAGAAATAAAAACTTCTCCACAACATGACTAATACAAAGTTTAAACATTAGGGACAATGAGACAGACGTGGTCTCTATGCTAGCTGTACACCAAAGAAATGTGAATAAAGTGATTAAATTTTTCATCTTCCATCACCATATATGATTGTGTGAGATATGAACATTGAGTTGTTGGCAGAGGAAGGAGAGGCTGATGGTGCTGATACTGATGAACTCACTGAACTAGAAGTGATTGCCAAGGAAGGTAGTCCCATTAACACCGGAGTCGAAACTCCGATTCCTGGAGTATTTGGAGAGAAGTCGGGCAATCTTTGGTGTCTGTTTATGTATTGGACCACTTGTTCCATGTTAGGTCTTGCTTCTGGCACAATGCTTGTACAGAGCAACCCGAGTTTCAGAACCATTTCGGCTTCCCCGGGTACGAATTTACCTCTCAATCTTGTATCTATAGCACCAACTAGAGAACCTTTTCTCCAGCATTCACAAACCCACTTGACCAAATGACGTTTCTCAACCGGCATATCGGGATCAAATGGTCTCCTCCCACATGTTACTTCAAGCATAAATGCACCAAATGCATACACGTCGGTTTTGGTTGAAGTTCCTGTTGTCGTTAGCTCAAGCGCCATGTAACCTATGGTTCCTACAGCTGCTGTTACAGAGAGGTTAGCTCCATGATCATCAAACCTAGCCATTCCAAAATCTCCTAAGAACCCTTGAAGATTTCCATTTAACATGACATTAGAAGCTTTGATATCTCTATGTAAAACAACTTGACTGGCTCCTGTATGCAAGTAACAAAGCGCAGATGCGATATCTCTCAAAATCGTGAGTCTTTGAGACCACGAAAGAGGTGGTTTATCGCTGTGAAACAAGTACTGATCAACGCTACCTCCTTCCATGTACTTAGAGACTAGCAATAACTCGCCTTTTCTCCTACAATACCCGAGAAGAGGAACCAGATTCTTGTGCTGTAAACTCCCCATTGTCACAACTTCAGCCACAAACTGTTTCATTCCTTGCTCTGCATTGTGCGATAGTCTCTTCACCGCTATGTCTCCTAGAAGAGGCATAGTTCCTTTATACACTTCTCCAAAACCGCCTTTTCCAAGACGGCCATCTTTGTTAAACCCTCTTGTTGCTTTGTACAAAGATTCATACGAATAACGAAGTGGACCGTATTCTTTTTCCCATGGCTCTTTAACTTCTGCATACTTCTTTCTCCTATAAAGATAAAATCCTCCAACAACCGCGATTAACAAGAGTGCGAGGATAACCAGTAGGGCAATAAGCAGATAAGGTGTTTTCTCCGGTTTCTTGGGACGACGAACCGTGGGAAGCTTAGAGATGTCAAGACTCTGTAACAATACTCTGCTTCTGCTGAAACTCCATCCTAGGATGTATTGATAACTAATCAATGATCCAGTTGCAGCCGAAAACCCGACAAACGCTTTTCGATCAGGAAAGATTGCGGTGAGATTGATGGTTTTTGATAAAAGAGGCTTACTTGGCTTCTGATTCTTTAGAGGTGCTAAAGTAACATTGAGTAGAGTATCTTCATAATCAATCCATACCTGAATAGGATCTCCACTCAAGAGTGTTAAGCTTTTGTTTTTCCCTTCTCTGTCAGAATAATATAAAGCTGAAGCAGACTCAACGGATTGGAGACTGTTCACGTCTATACCGACATGGTTTTTGTTTATGTCATCAAACTCTGCGCTCTGGACAGTATCAAGCTCAATAGCTAAAACATGAGAAGAAGGAGATCCATTAGTTGAGATGTTGAAGAGTCCTAAGTATTGAGTTGGATCAGCTTGTGTTAAATCCATTGAAGATGATAGAACAAAAGCAATCCCATGACCACCATCAACTCCTGGCTTAGGGACAAGAGCACAAACGAAATGAGTCGAGAAAGAGAGACGTTGAGATGAAGCTGAACCGAAATCGAATGGTTTGTTGTAGAAAGCATGACCCATTTGTTGAGTTGTGGCGTTTGTTAGCTGTAAAAGTCCTTCTGGTGATTTGATTCTTGCAGAGCCATCAAGGTGAAGATTGGTTTGGTCTTGGTTAAAGTTATTGTAGATGAAATTTAAGTCTTGTTGACTTGAAAAGCTAATCAGATTAACAAAGAAGATCAAGGAGAGAAATAGATGCAATCTTTGAGCCATTTGGTAATGGAAAAAAACAAAGGCAAGTTTGGAAAATTAATCACAAGTTCTGGTTATAAAGGAATGGCTTCAAAACCAATTTTCTATGTTCAAGTCAAAGAAATATATTCCCTCAAGGCAATACAAGAGTTGACTTTAGACTTTTTTATATATATAACCGTGATAATTACTCTAATTATAATAGTTTTCTTCGTTTAAAAATCTACTAAAAAAGTACTTGAGAAAAGTATATGGTCTACACTCTTTTTAACAATCTCAAGTAGAATTAAATTAATGCGAAATAACCTCAAAGTAAACATTATTGGCTAAGGATCCATAAAAGACAAAGATTATGCATCTATCGCGACTTTGGAGACGAAGGTTTGGTGAGTTCCGAGTCAATAGGAGGAAGAGCATAGGAGGTACCGTGCTTAAGAATCATAAAAGCCCTACTTTGTCAAACTCAACACATGTAGTGACTTTTATACACGAACCGGTCCACTCTAAAAGATTGACATGATTTATACTTTTGAGTTTTGATACAATCATTTCAAGCAACCGAAATTAATATTCAAAACTATTTAAAAAATAATTTTTGTAGTATGCGAAAAATTATAAATTTAGAACAAAATTTACCGGAAATGTATCTAGTTATTTGTATTGGGTCCGTCGGTTAAGAGTTTTTGCCCATTTTATTATAAATAGAACAGTATTTTTTGGTTAAAGTTTTTTGTTTTTTTTTTCATAAGAGCATCTTTAATGGTTTTGACCTATGAAAGGTTCTAAACGATATTTATAATATAAATAATGTAAAAACAAAAGTTTAGATACTTAATGAAGTTAAAACATTTCCATAACTCTCGAATTCGCTTTGGAATTAGCAGCCACTCTTTTAGTATTCCGGAACTCAGTTTCAGCTAGATCAAACTGCGCATGGCCTCTTCTTTGATCTGCAACTCATCTAAGCTTATGTCCAATTCAAGCCTCCTCAACCTACCAAAACCTTGTGCAATGATCTTTATAATCTTGAAATTTTTTTCAGACTTGATATACTTGTACCATTTCGCACAAACCAGGTAAACTATGAAATCAACTGCGATTATACCAACTAAAAGGAAGTATAATCTGTCTAAGTGTCATTTGAAGTATACCATAAAAAATATATAGTCAATATGCTAATCATAAAGATTATGTGGATGATTGATTGGAATGCACTTGTACATTATTTGCTCTAAAAGTTTTGTTGTACATGTGTTTTGTATTTTTTCGGTAACTTTATTGGTTGTAGCATTAAATTTTTGCTACTGTGAGGATTTTGTTATAAATATTTTATAATAAAAATATGATTGATAAATATAAGATTTATGTTAACTATTTAAATTAAAAAAATCGGTTCATTTCGTATCATTTGTTTTTACCTTTTCTTTTCATCGATAATATCCTGATTTTTAAAATTATATCTTGTTTACTTTTTTAATTTTATCATAATAATTACTCTAATATAATAGTATTAGTGTGAATATTTTTAATTTACAGATTTAATCCTGAAAAACAAGACTCTAAGAATTTTACTTGTTACAACAAATATTTTTTTTCCCATTTGAAGTTGTAACTTAAAAAATAAAGCTAATTGGTATAAATTTGTGGATTTAAAAAGAAAAAGAGTTGTAGAGAGGACTTAGGGTCCAACCAATTACATTTTATGATCATTATTTATAACAATTAAAGTATTTTATAATAATAATGTAACTGAAAATAAAATAAAAATATTTTTTCAAACTTATTAGAAACTCTTTAGCTTAGTGGTAAACCAAAATGTATATGTAGTCTTAAAGAATTTCAATTTAGTATTTTAGATTTCTATCAATTATAATCTTTCGTTGTAATTTCATACATTAAAAGGTAACCATCTATCTATTATATATAGAACCGTCTATCTTGAATATGTGGTACACATACATTTGTCTCTTGCAGAATTGTTTGTTATAAAAAACTGTGGTATCTTAAATTTGTTCCTTGGTGAATTGTGAAGTTGTTCTTCATAAAACACTGTATATAATGTATTAAATTTGCTAACCGTGAGAATTTAAAAGGATAATTCTTCTGGGCTGACATGATTTTAAGTAAGAATCTGAATTACCCACTTCACATTATAACTTTTTGGCCCAACTTGGTAGAATATATATATTTTTTTTTTTAATTAACCTTAATTATTGTTTTTTCATTTTTTTTTTTTTAACATCGACTGGCATTAATGGTAGAAGTGTGATCTTCAAAAATAGTTAACTCTGTTATTTTTGCCTTTTTGGGGTCTGTCTATAAACAGATCATACAAAACATATATTCAATCAAGCATTTTAAATAGTTTTAAGTTAAAGTAATAAATTATATATATAGTTTTAAACCATCTTATAAAAATTTGATGTTATTAATAACATTACTGATTGAATTTTTTTACCATAAATTTCTTTAATTAAAAATACAAAAGTCTAAATTTTTATGTTTTTAAGTAAACTAAAAAAGAAATATATAATAAATTATAGCAAATTTTCTAAATTCATATAAAATAGCCCCATATTCACCTTCACATTTATTCAAAAAATTAGAACAAATTTTCTAAATTCATTTTCCAATAAGTTAATTTTTGTTTTTTTTGGTTGTCGGCAATTAAGGAGTTAATTATAGGAAACTTTTACAATCTCCGAAAGCTTTAACACCGTTTGTTCGTTTGTTCTTCCTTTTTCTCCGCCGCATTGTCTCGCTCCATTAGAGATTTGATTCATCTCAGAGAAGCTTCTTCTTCTTCGTTCTTCTTCTTCTTCTTCCTTCTTCTTCTTCTTCTTCTTCTACCACATTTCTCTTAGCTCCAATCTCCCTTTTCGAAAACGTCAGCTTTCAATTTCCCCATTCTCCAATCTCAACACAAAATCAAGCAAGTCTCGCAAGATCACTTAACCTAGATTGATGATTCCGTACACAATCCGGTGTATCGAGCTGATTCTCTGATGTAGAAAGCCGGTATGTATGTTATGTGTGTGTTTGATTGATTCTCTCTGTTGTGATTGATTTACTTATGGCAATGGTGGAGAAGAATAGTTCTGCAATCGGATACGTAGCTCGAAATCTATTACTATGCTTATTCGTTATCACAACGATCCTCTTCGCTCTCTCTTGTTACTTTGTGTTACGTTCCACTGCTCACAATCGCTTCCTTAGCTCAACGTTTTCATCTAAATCATTTATGAATGTGAAAGATGTTGTAAAGAGGGAGAAAGATAATTGTAGATGTGTTAAGGATGATAAGTCGGTAATGTCGGGTCCTCTTAAGGTTTATATGTATGATATGGATCCCGAATTTCATTTCGGATTGTTAGATTGGAAACCTGATGGGAAGAAGAAGAAGAATGGTGATGATAGTGTATGGCCTGATGTTCAGAAGTATATACCGCCTTATCCAGGAGGTTTGAATTTGCAACATAGTATCGAGTATTGGCTTACGTTGGATTTACTTGCATCGGAGTATGAGAATGCGCCGAGAGTTGTTGCTGCGAAACGGGTTTATAACTCGAGTGAAGCTGATGTTATCTTTGTGCCGTTTTTTTCTTCGTTGAGTTATAATCGGTTCTCTAAGGTTAATCCTCACCAGAAAATTAGTAGGAATAAGGATTTGCAAAGGAAGCTGGTTGTGTTTTTGACTGCTCAAGAGGAGTGGAAGAGATCGGGTGGTAGAGATCATGTGGTTCTTGCTCATCATCCTAATAGTATGTTGGATGCGAGAAATAAGCTGTTTCCTGCAATGTTTATACTCTCGGACTTTGGAAGGTATCCTCCTACTGTGGCAAATGTTGAGAAAGATATCATTGCGCCTTATAAGCATGTCATTAAAGCATATGAAAACGATACATCTGGTTTCGATAGCAGAACGATTCTTCTTTACTTTCAGGGTGCCATCTACAGGAAAGATGTAAGTTCTTCTGCTACCTTGCTTTAGTTCTTGTGTTCCGTTGTTTGTTATTCGACAAATCAGATTGAGATGTTTGAATTTTGAGATATTTTTTCTTAAAGTGAACTGTGTGTCAAACAATAAATATGGTTTTGCTCCAATGTGTCACATATCTCAGGGCGGGTTTGTGCGTCAGGAGTTATTCTACCTCTTGCAAGATGAGAAAGACGTGCATTTCTCATTTGGGAGTGTGAGAAACGGAGGGATAAACAAAGCAAGTGAGGGAATGCACAACTCCAAGTTCTGCCTCAACATTGCTGGAGACACTCCTTCATCAAACCGTCTCTTTGATGCCATAGCAAGTCACTGCGTGCCTGTCATTATCAGTGACGACATTGAGCTTCCTTTCGAGGATGTTATTGATTACTCTGAGTTCTCAGTGTTTGTTCGCACCTCTGATGCATTGAAAGAGAACTTCCTGGTTAACTTAATAAGAGGAATATCCAAAGAGGAATGGACACGAATGTGGAACCGATTAAAAGAAGTTGAGAAATTCTACGAGTTCCATTTTCCGTCAAAGGTAGATGATGCAGTTCAGATGATATGGCAAGCGATTGCACGCAAAGTTCCGAGTGTTAAAATGAGAGTTCATAAGTCTAGAAGGTATTCTGGATCTGTTTCTGAGACAGGGAAAGAATCAAGATGGTCTTCATTGATACCCCGGAGTTTCTGGTGAATAAAGATGAGAATTTTGTTGTCTTCATTTTCTCAGAAGACATCAAATTGTTTTTTTGTTTGTGTAAAGAGAAGTTTATGTTGGATCAGAAGATTTGTGAACTTTTTCTCCAAATCATAGGTTTATACTTTATAGACACAGAGATTCTTCTTTCTTATTTGATTTGTGCTTTTCTCCAAAGATAAATAATAATGTTGTAAGTCGATTTGTTAATTGTTCATTTTGATCTCTGTATCTGTTTCCATTTATGGTAAACATAGTTTATGCTTATGTACTAAGACTTACAATCTCCAAGTCTTACGTCATGTTCATAGTAAGCTTCTCCACAAGTCCAAGCTGAAAGTTATAGATTCTTGAATCAAAATGGTGATTCCTCACAACAGATGAAACAAATACATTTTTAGTTTACAAAGAGGAGACCGAACAAGTTAAGTTTTTAAAGTTACAACATTTAAGTAGTTAAACAGATTTTAGATGCATAGAATACACAGTTTGTTAGATCTCATCTTCCATGCCCCTCCAAGATAGTGTGAGTAACAAACAGAGAAATTGATAAGTTCCTTGAATTGTGAACTCCAATGGCAGATAATGCTTCCATTGAAACTGGCATAAAAGCCCCAATACCTGGAGTTAATGGCGAGATATCCGGTAAGGGTAAGTCCCGGTTTAGGTATTGCACCACTTGTCCCATGGCAGGTCTAGATTCTGGTATAGCATTTGTGCAGAGCAACCCAAGTTTCAGAACCATTTCGAGTTCCTCAGGTAAGAATCTTTCTCCCAATCTTGGATCTCTGGTCACGAGTATAGAAGCATGTTTCCAGCATTCATAGACCCACTTGACCAAATATTGCTTTCCAGCCGGTAGCTGAAGTTCAACAGGTCGTCTACCACAAGTTACTTCAAGAAGGAAAGCACCAAAAGCATACACATCGGTTTTCGTAGAAGTTCCCATCGTTATTAACTCAGGTGCCATGTAACCTATGGTTCCCACAGCAGCTGTTGCAGATAAGTTGGCACCATGGTCGTGAAACTTGGCCATGCCAAAATCACCTAACCTCCCGTTGAACTCAGAGTCTAACATGACATTTGCAGCTTTTATATCCCGGTGCAAAACAACTTGCTTGGCTCCTGTATGCAGGTAACTGAGAGCCGAGGCAATGTCCTTAAGAATAGAAATCCTTTGAAACCATGAAGGAGATGGGTTTTCATCATCAAATAAGTACTGGTCAAGACTTCCGTTGGGCATGTACTCAGAGACCAAAAGTAACTCACCTTTTCTCCTGCAATACCCGAGAAGAGGAACCAAGTTTCGATGCTGTAAATTTCCCATAGTTACAACTTCTGCCACAAACTGTTTCATACCTTGCTCTGCATCATGGGACAATCTTTTCACAGCTATATGCCTCCCTATGGGTAAAGTTCCTTTGTAGACTTCCCCAAACCCACCTTTCCCAACCCGGCCATCTTTGCCAAACCCATTTGTTGCTTTGTACAAAGACTTGTAAGAGAATCGGTGTGGACCATATTCCTTTTCCCACGGTTCTCTAACTTCTGCAAACTTGTTTCTCCTATACCAATAAACTCCTCCGAGAACCATCAATACAGGAATCACTAATAAGATCACCAAACCAATAAAGAGTGGAGATAATTTCTTTTTTGCCTCTTTAGGAAGAGGAACCAGAGGGAGTTTAGAGAGGTCAAGAGTCTGTAATCGTTCTTTGCTTCTACTAAAACTCCACCCGAGTATGTAATGGTTACTGAGAAGATTCCCTGTTGATGCAGAGAAGCCAACATACATCTTATCTTGAAAAATTTCTGAGAGATTGATGGTTCTTGATATAAGAGGCTGATTTGGCTTCAGGATTTCTATAGGAGCCAGCGTAACATTTAACAACGAGCCATCATAATCCACCCAGACCTGGATAGGCTCCCCACTTAAGAGATTTATGCTTATATTCTTCTTTAAGACGGTGTTAAAGTAAGACGGCAGAGCAGATTCAACAGATATCGGGCTGTTCACATCGATACCAACATGAGGCTTTTCCAACTCATTAAACTCTACTGTCTTAACAGTATCGAGCTCAATAGCTAGCAGCTGAGGAGAAGAAGGAGAAGTCCCATTTATTGGGTTGCTGAAGACGCCCAAGTACTGAGTTGCGTATGCATGAGAGAGATCCATGGAAGGAGATACAACAAAGACAATCCCATGGCCACCATCACCTCCCAACTTAGGAGGCACCAACGCACACACAAAATGTGTATAGAACGAAAACGATGAAGATGGATCAAAATCAAATGGCTTCTTGAAGAAAGCATGACCTATTTGCAACTCCGTGGTATTTGTTAACTCCAAGAGCCCATCAGGAAGGATCCTAGCAATCCCATCAATAAAAAGATCAGCTTGATTGAAACCATTGTAGACAAACCCGGTTTCTTGTTGACTTGACAGACAAATTAGATAAACACAAGAGAAGATCAAAGCGAAATGTAGTCTGCAAGCCATTGGTACGGAAGAAATAATTGTTCTTTCTGGTAACAAGCAAACTCTTGAGCTTAAAAACAAGGTCTAGTAATAACTTCAGGACAAGAAGTCAAACTTAAATTTCAACGTTCCATTTCCTCCACTTTTCCTAGCATTTGCTAAAGAAATGTTGTCAGCCAATGCAGTTATATTCCCAAATAGGCATCACCAAGTTGACTTCATGATAATATAATCAAATATGACTTTTGCATACCATAATTTTTGCATAATCTAATCCCTCATGTAAATTAAGCACTGCCGAAGAAACATCTAACGCTTTACACTAGTTATACTAAGGTCAACTGAAGCAAACAAATAAAATACTATATGATAATAAAAGCAATGATAACCGTTATGCATAATCTAAACCATTATGTACTTTGAATACTGCTAGAGAAACATTTTGTGGTCTACTCTGGTTATTTCAAAGCCAACTGAAGAAAACAAAAGAAAGGTAAGTACTTCCCTCATGCAGAAAAAGTTAAATGCTACTCCCAAACTAATCTTCAAATGCCTTGGAGTACAAGATGGTTATAGCATTCAGAAAGTCAAGAGTTAGATAACACATATATTCAATGGTGTGATCTTAAGTCCCCTTTAACTTTTCAACTGAGACAATCCTAAGTAAAACTTTTCTTGGTCAAACTTTGATGAATTCCAACTAAGTTTATGTAACGATTCCAAAGCAAGTGCAATGCAAACTAAGTTGGAATTTAGAGTCAAATCCCTATATATTATCAAATACCAAAGAATTTGATTAGGAATCTATATATAGCTGATCAAGTTACAAAGTCACATGGGGTACTAACAGATTTATAAAAAGTCAATTTTCTTCTTCTCTTCAGATTTGTAATACAAATTTCAAAAGGTTATAGTTAGAAAATCAACCATAAAATCGATCTGGATTAATCTTCTAGATCCAAATACAAGAACAAGACTGCTACAGAGTTGTTTATTAGGGTTAAAGGAAGATGGATGGTAACAAATCATTTATTACAGACATGTTAAGTGGTGATAGTCATGTTTAAAGTCTACCAACACAGTAAATGTTAATACATGTTATCAAATCTTTCTTGGCCTTATTACGGTCAATGAAAGTAATACCTTCTTACTTAAAAACTATGCAGAAGACAAGCTCACTTAAAAACTCAACCAGCAACATAGTGAATTAGCTAAAGAGATTAAGATGCAGAGAGTGACCTTAGAGCTCATCTTCCATACCCTTCCAAGATCGTGTGAGTAACATACATAGGCATTGATGAATTGGGGACACCAATGGTAGATAATGCTGCCGTTGGAACTGGCATATAACCCCCGATACCAGGAGAATCTGGTGAGATTTCAGGTAAGGGTAAGGTCCGGGTTAGGTATTGCATCACTTGTTCCATGTTAGGTCTTGATTCTGGCACATGGTTTGTGCAGAGCAACCCAAGTTTCAAAACCATTTCCACTTCCTCGAATAAGAATTCTCTTCCCAATTTTGGATCTCTGGTCTCGAGTAAAGAAGCCTGTTTCCAGCATTCACAGACCCACTTGACAAGATATCTCTTTTCCCCTGGCAACTCGGGATCAAAAGGTCGCCTTCCACAAGTTACTTCAAGAAGGAAAGCGCCAAAGGCATACACATCAGTTTCTTTAGAAGTTCCCGTTCTTATTAGCTCAGGTGCCATGTAACCTATGGTTCCTACAGCACCTGTTGCAGATAGGTTGGCTTGGGGGTCATGAAACCCGGCCATACCAAAATCTCCTAACCTTCCATTGAACTCACCATCTAACATGACGTTAGCAGCTTTTATATCCCGGTGTAAAACAGCTGGATTGACTCCTGTATGCAGGTAATTAATAGCCGAGGCAATGTCCTTAAGAATAGAAATTCTTTGAACCCATGAAGGAGATGGATTTTGGTCATGAAACAAGTACTGGTCAAGACTTCCGTTGGGCATATACTCAGAGACCAGAAGTAACTCACCTTTTCTCCTGCAATACCCGAGAAGAGGAACCAAGTTCCGATGTTGTAAATTTCCCATAGTTACAACTTCTGCCACAAACTGTTTCATACCTTGCTCAGCATCATGGGACAATCTTTTCACAGCTATATGCCTCCCTACGGGAAGAGTTCCTTTGTAAACCTCTCCAAACCCACCTCTCCCAACACGACCATCTATGCCAAACCCATTTGTTGATTTGTACAGAGACTTGTAGGAGAATCGGTGTGGCCCGTATTCCTTTTCCCACGATTCTCTTACTTCAGCGTACTTGTTTCTCCTGCACCAATAAACTCCTCCGAGAACTATCAGTACTAGGATAACCGATAAGATGACCAAAGCAATAAGCGGTGGAGTTAGTTTATTCGTTTCATCTCTTGGAAGAGGAGCATGAGGGAGATTAGAGAGGTCCAGGGTCTGTAATAGTTCTTTGCTTCTACTAAAACTCCACCCGAGTATGTACTGGTTACTGGTCAATTTCCCTGTTGCTGCAGAGAACCCAACAAACATTTTTTCTTGAAAAATTTCTGAAAGATTTATGGCTCTTGACATAAGAGGCCGATTTGGCTTCTGAATATCTATAGGAGCCAGTGTAACATTTAGCAAAGAACCGTCGTAATCCACCCAGACCTGGATAGGCTCTCCACTCAGAAGATTTATGCTTATATTCTTCCCTAAGGCATCAGAAAAGTAAGATGGGAGAGCAGATTCAACAGATATTGGATTGTTCACATCAATCCCAACATGAGCCTTTTCCAGCTCTCTAAACTCTATTGTCTCAACAGTGTCGAGCTCAATAGCTAGCAGGTGAGAAGAGGAAGTCCCATTTGTTGAGCTGTTGAAGATGCCCAAGTACTGAGTTGAGAACGCATGAGAGAGATCTATGGAAGGAGATACAACAAAGGCAATCCCATGGCCAGCATCAGCTCCTAACTTAGGCGGCACCAACGCACACACAAAATGTGTATAGAATGAGAGTGATGAAGATGGATCAAAATCAAATGGCTGCTTGAAGAAAGCATGACCTATTTGCAACTTTGTTGTATTTGTCAACTGCAAAAGTCCACCGGGAAGGATCCTGGCAAGCCCATCAATAAAAAGATTTGCTTGACCGAAGCCATTGTAGACAAACCTCGTTTCTTGTTGACCTGACAAGCAAATCAGATAAACACAGGAGAAGATCAAAACCAGATGCAGTCTACAATCCATATCTAGTGAAAGAGAGAGTCCTAATCTTATGGGTAGAACTTTTTTCTCCAGAAATTTCTGGAGCTGTCAAAACAAAGTCCACTAATAACTTCAGGAGAAGACTTCAAACTCAATTAACAACAACATTCCATGTCCTCCCCTCTACATTTTCTAACAATTTTCTTCTTTGGAATTGTAACCAGCCAATACAATATATATTTCCAAATAAGCATCAAACATTTGACTCGATGATAATATAATGGAAGAAGTTTATGACAACTACCATAATTATTGTATAATCTAATCCATCATGTGAATTAAATACTGTTGGAAAAACACTGTCTACTCTGGTTATTCCAAGGTCAACTGAAGCAAACAAAAGCAAGTTAAGTACTTCCCTCTTGCAGAAACATTTCATGCTACTCCCAATGGAATCTCAAATGCCCTTGGAGTACAAGATGGTTCAAACATTAAGTCAGAGTTTGATAACACATACATCCACAAATATTATTCAAAAGGTTATGAACCTTTTCAAGATAAATATTATTCAAAAGTACAGAGAAACAGTAATCCAATTTCTCAACCCAAAAATAAGTTTATGTAATCATTTAACATTCCAAAGCAAGTGAAATGCAAACTAAGTCGAATCCAGAGGCAAATTTTATTGATTAAGCAAAAATAGTTGACCAATTCACAATCTCTGATCAAGTCATATCTCTTACTAATTCAAATGAACTTAAAAACACGAAATGGCATATGAAAGTCTCACATAGAACAAAACAGTCTCGGTCATTTTCTTCTCTCCGACTAATTCAAGTCGTAAACCCTAAATTTCTCTTGAAAATTCCATCATTATCCAATAATTAGAGTCGTTACATACTTACATACCGGGAAATTTATAAGACGCGGTGTTTATCTATATATTTTATTATTGAACTCGGCGACGCCTTCCAGGATCGGAGCTGCGAGGTCGAAATCAACCGCGACATTATTTTCTGTCGCCGGAAGAACAAAGACGGCTCCGTCATCGGAGACGTAGGCTTGTGGAAGCGTTTTTAATTTAGGCACGTGCTACTCACGAGTTGGAATAAGGTTTTAAATGTTTTTCTAATTACTACAGATTCGGGCCAGTAACTTTATCGTTATTAGGCCCACTTTGAAAAGAAAAAAAAAAAAAGATTGAAAAAAAAAAAAACAATCNACGCGACCTTCAGATCTTCAGTCTGACGCTCTCCCAACTGAGCTATCCCCGCTTCATATGGACAGGGCTATGTTATGTAGTAAATAACTAGATGATGTTTTACTGTATCAACCGGATAAATTAAATCTAAACCGGTTCGATCTTAACTAAATCAAAAGAAATTGATTTGAAACTGTTTTTATTTGGTTAAGGGTTAAACATGTACTACAAAAAGTTTTGCAGTTAAACTTCATTTAACATAAAATGGTTCACTACATATAAACTAATATACAATCAAATTGTATACCACATTTTTAGAAAAAAATCCGTTAAATCATAACGTTTTCCGTTTAAATACACTTAAACCACAATTATGAAACTGTAATCTAAATTAATTGATCCAAAATAAAATTAAACCGAATTCTTTTGACCACAACAGTAATAATTTATCCCATAAAACTATTATTACTTTCACAAGCTATATGATTGTTCTAGAGAATGAACTGCTTCCTTGAGATCCATGCCTTGAAGATTAACATGTCTGGTCCATGTAATGGATATTGGATACTCAAAAACTTCACTTCCTGCCACTGTTTGGCCTAGAGAGACGAGATTCGATGTCTTCGGATTCCGCAACCACGTTTAGAGAGCTCTTAGATTCCAATAGTTGTTCACCGTCCTTTGAATTGTTGGCTGAAGAAGAAGATACCGAAGGAGCTGACCAGTTTCTTGAAGTACATGAGACTGTAAGTGAGGATGCATCGACCACTACAGGACTAAACGCGCCGATTCCAAGTGTATATGGTGAGAAATCCGGCAATGGTTGATTCCCGCTTAAGTAAAGAACCACTTGTCCCATTCGTGGTCTAGATTCTGGCACAATGTTTGTACATAGCAACCCGAGTTTCATAACCAATTCGACTTCCGCGGGTACAAATTCTTCTCCCAATCTTGGATCTTTAGCATCAAGCAAAGAATCTTTCTTCCAGCATTCACAAACCCATTTGATCAGAAATCGTTTCTCAGCTGGCACCCCGAATTCCACAGGTTTCCTTCCACATGCTACTTCAAGCAAGAAAACACCAAAGGCATAAACATCGGTTACCGTGGAAGCTCCCATTGTTATTAGCTCAGGTGCCATGTACCCTACAGTGCCAACTGCTGCTGTTGTGGCTGCATTGCCTCCATGGTCATGAAACCTAGCCATACCAAAATCTCCTAACCTGCCGTTCATCTCAGCATCTAACATAACGTTGGAAGCTTTGATATCTCGATGCAGAACAACTTGTTCAGCTTCTGTATGGAGATAAAAGAGAGCCGAGGCTATACCCTTGAGAATCACAAATCTTTTGGACCAAGAAAGAACCGGACTTGTTTCATCAAACAAATGCTGGTCAAGACTACCGTTTGGCATGAACTCAGAGACCAATAGAAGCTCACCTTTTCTCCTGCAATACCCGAGAAGTGGAACGAGGTTCCGGTGTTTCAGACTTTTCATGCTCACGACTTCAGCCACAAATTGTTTCATCCCTTGCTCACCATCATGTGACACTCTCTTCACAGCTACAGTTCTGTTCAAAGGGAGATCTCCTCTGTACACCTCTCCAAAACCTCCTCTTCCAAGAAATCCATCTTTGTGAAACCCTCTGGTTGCTATGTATAAGGATTTGTATGAGAACCGGTGTGTACCAAATTTCTTTTCCCATGGTTCACTTACTTCCGCATACTTCTTCTTCCTGCGGTAATAAACTTCTGCAAGAACAGCCATTACAATGATAGCAAGTGTAACGGGAAGAGCGATTATCAGAGCATATGGTTTCTTATGCTCAATTCTAGGCTGAGGAACTAGAGGAAGTTTTGAGATGTCAAGTAGCTGCAATGATTCCCTGCTTGTACTGAAGCTCCAACCAAGAAGATAATGGTAACTGATTGTTGTCCCTGTTGCTGCAGAAAATCCAACAAACAATCTTCTACTCGAGAAGATTTCTGAGAGATTCATAGATCGTGACAAAAGAGGCCGACTTGGCTTCTCGAGTTCAAGAGGAGCCACAGAAACACTGAGTACAGTTCCTTGGTAATCAACCCAGACCTGTATAGGATCCCCACTCGAGAGGTCTATGCTCACATTCATCTTTTCTCTCTTGGAAAGGTAAGAAGCCGGTGCTGATTCGACTGAAATGGGATTGTTCACATCAATCCCAACATGATTACCGTTCGTCTCACGAAAATCTGGGTTTCTAACAGTGTCGAGCTCAACAGCAAAGAGATGAGAAGAGGAATCTCCACTTGTTGAGGCGTTGAAAATCCCCATGTACCGAGTTGGTTGCGCCCGCGAAAAATCCACAGAAGGAGATATCACAAAGGTAATGCCGTGGCCACCTTCAAATCCTGGCTTAGGCACCATAGCACAGACGAAGTGTGTTGAAAATGAGAGTGGTTTAGAGGAGCTGAACTCAATTGGATTCTTGATGAAAGCATGACCCATTTGATGCTGTGCGTCTTTGGCCAGCTGCAGTAATCCAGTGGGAAGCAATGTAGCAGACCCATCAAGAGAAAGATTCGCTTGGCCAAAGCCGTTGAAGACAAACTTGCTCTCGTTTGATGAAGTTGACAAAGAGATAAGATGAAAAGAGGCAATCAACCAGATCAGAAGCAATCCACTAGACATTGGTGCTTATGAAACAGAGAGCTCTGTCTACTAGCTTCAGAGAAAAAGGAAGTAAATATTATTACAAGAATTACAATGTCCTAGCATCATCTGCATACATATCTTTATTGGCATTACAAAATGGACTGCAAGAGCTTGATAATATTAATATAAATCATCATAACTTCACGTGATTAATATTCAAAATCAGATACTAGTTAATTAACAAAACTAATCCAAATTTATATAAATCATCATAACTTCACGTGGTTAATGTACAACTCAGATACTAGTTTAAGTGTTTAACAGAACTAATCCTAATTTAGTCCAAAGACGTACTAACAAACAGTAAAAATGTATTAAATTAATCATTGCATGTGTCTTGGATTTAGTACCCAAAATATTTCACCGGATTTTCCTCATACTGCAGCTACTTATATAATATCTTAAGATGGTTAGTAACAAAACAATTACTTAAATAATATACCAGATCAGAAGCAGTCAATGAGCCATTGCTGTTGTTAATTAAGAGAGTTTCTCGTTCTCTGTGCAAATATTTTTCCTCTCTGATCAAACTTCGTTGGCTGCAGAAAACAGAATATGAACTTATGTTAATGGTAATTACAGCCTAACAGCATCCTATGCATTTACTTTTCATTGGCTTTACAAAATGGACTCTAACAGCTTTGTAGATTTATATAAATCAAGAACTCCTTCACGTTGTTAAATATTCTAAATTAGACATTACTTTAGTATAAATGATCCCAACATCAGCCAGAAACAAATGAGACTGCTACACGCGGTACCTACATAGAAAAATAAGTTAAATGCCTCACATCTTTAAATGATACTATCTTATTACTAAGTAAGGAAAAAAAAAGTACTCGAAAGTAAAAGGAATCAAAGCCTAGGGAAAGCCAAGCACCCACCTTTTTATAGAATATTGAAGTAGGTAGAAAGAACCAAGCTTAGGCAAGTTAAACAGAGAAAAATGCAGTCTTAACGTTTAAGTCTTCTCTTGTTATCTTTAACCTTCTCATGAAAATATAATATTCAACTCCATAGAACTACCAGATAGTTCTCTTTGACAACCTAACATCCAAATTCTTTATATGATTGCTGCCTGTATGAACACCTTTCTTGGTTTATCTAGGAGAAAAATCATCAATGCAAAATGGACTTCATAATGTGATAAGAATAATACAAATAAAATAACAAACCACATTTCTCACACTAGTTTAAGTCCATATGATCCTATATATTTTACTTCCACACAAAATCGCATCTGAAACATCTATAGTATTGACCTCAAAGGAAAAATAAAGGAGCATTAGAGACATAAAACTTGATGATCACATGTCTCGGACCAGCTACAAAAGTTCTTAGCTCCTCTAAAAATCTTATGATATATTTTGAGGAAATCGATTCTCTATTAGACCAGACGATAGCTGCATAGATCACAGATATAAGAACAAAAATGTAGTCTTTAACATTTTGAAGAATAAACCTCAGAACTTTACCTGTCATGGATGAAACAACCATCTCTAAGATTCCCCTTATATTGTTCAGTTCTGTCACGAACTTCATGATATACTCACTTGTGATCCCACTCGGCTCCACAGACTGAACTCATTTCAACTAAACAAGAAAACCAGTGGAAAATAAGAAAACAGATGAAAATTTAATGTGATTAGTTGGACAATCCATCACAACGTGAGAATGGAACAACCACGAAGTTCATAGCAATGACATTAGCAACATAAACCTTAACTCCGTGACTTGTAGATGGAACAAAATTCAGGACAAGATGATGGGATGTATACTCACCTGAAATGAGATTTGTATGAAGAAGTCGGAGATTACTCAAATACAGGTAGGGCATGAAACCGTCACATTGAAACCGACACTCCCCAGGTGGAAGGTCCTTGCGCCATTCAAGCAGAAAACCAGAACACTGGTTTCTGTTACTCTGGGGCTTGTCGTACAAAATTATTTTCTTTTATCATATAGAGAGACTTGTAAACATCTGTACAAACACCTCATCGGAAAAATGCAAGAAACTAATGTAGAAAGAGAAACGAAGATGGGACAACTAAATACAGAACTTTAGCGTATATACACATCAAAAAATTTACAAAGCCTAAAAGCATTTCTACAAAAGACTCCAAACACTACTTTTGATTTTGGATGCCTTTGAGAAATATCAAAATAAACTTCACAAGTGGAGCACAATGGTAAGCGTGCCAACCAGAGTTACTTCACACAAGCCCAAAAAAGAAAAAAGCTACAATTAGGGGAAACAATTCTCAACTTTTACCGTCCGTGCCCATGGACAATCGAGTGAGTAACAAATGTAGAGTCGTTGGCCGAGGAAGAAGAGTAAAAGGATGCTGACAATAGCTTGGTACTTGGGGAGGCAGGGGAGAGGTTTGATCCGATGACTAGCGGGGTAAAGGACCCGAAACCAGGAGAATCTGGGGAGATATCAGGCAGTTTTAGGCTCCCATTTAAGTATTGCACAACTTCTTCCATGGAAGGTCTCAGTTCTGGCACACCATTTGTGCAGAGTAACCCTAGTTTTAGTACCATTTCGACTTCCTCAGCTAAGATTTCACCTCTCAATCTTGGATCTCTAGCTCCGAGCAAGGAAGCCATTTTCCAACATTCACAGACCCACTTAACTAAATACCGTCTTTCAGCTGACAACTCAGGTTCCACAGGTCTCCTCCCACATGCTACTTCAAGTAAAAAGGCACCAAATCCATACACATCGGTGGCAGTGCAAGCTCCCATTGTAACAAGCTCTGGTGCCATGTAGCCAATGGTTCCAACAGCAGCAGTTGTAGCAGGGTCTTTTCCATGATCATGAAACCTTGCCATACCAAAGTCCCCTAACCTTCCATTAAATTCAGCGTCTAACATAACATTAGAAGCCTTGATATCCCGATGGAGAACAACTTGGGGAGCTCCTGTATGCATGTAATTGAGAGCTGATGCTATATCCTTGATGATTACAAGTCTTTGATGCCATGAAAAGGGCGGTTTTTGGTCATGGAATAAGTATTGGTCAAGACTACCATTGGGCATGTATTCAGACACCAGAAGTAACTCACCTTTTCTTCTACAATACCCAAGAAGTGGAACCATATTCTTGTGCTTCAGATTACCCATGCTCACGATTTCAGCCACAAACTGCTTCATCCCTTCCTCTGCATCGTGTGACACTTTCTTCACTGCTATTTGTCCATTGGAAGGCAGAGTTCCTTTGTACACTTCTCCAAAACCTCCTTTTCCAAGAAGTCCATCCTTGCCAAACCCTTTCGTTGCATGGTACAGAGCTTTATAAGAAAAACGGTGTGGGCCATATTCTTTTTCCCATTTCTCTCTTACTTCTGCATATTTCCTTCTTCTGTAGAGATAAGCTGCTCCAAGAGCCAAAAATGCAATGATTGCCAGTAAAATGAGCAATACAATAAGCAGCACTGATGGTCTCTTATTTTTAGCTCTATGACGAGGAACTCGAGGAAGTTTAGTGACATCCAGGGCCTGCAATGACACCTTGTTTCTGCTAAAACTCCACCCGAGTATATATTGGTAGCTGATCAATGTCCCTGTTGATCCAGAGAACCCAAGAAACAACTTCCTATCTGGAAAAGTTTCTGAAAGGTTGATGGATCTTGACAAAAGAGGCTGACTTGGCTTCTGAATTTTAAGAGGGGCCAGCGAAACATTAAGTACACTTCCTCCATAGTCCACCCAGACTTGAATAGGATCTCCACTCAAAAGCTTTATGCTTTCGTTCTTACCATCTATCTCGGAAAAGTAAGCAGCCGGAGTTGAAGCAATAGACATAAGACTATTAACATCAATTCCAACATGATTGGCATCAATGTCATCAAACTCAGCGCTGAGAGCAGTATCTAGCTCAACAGCAACTAGATGAGAAGAGGGGGATCCGTGAGTCGAGATGTTAAAAAGTCCCAAGAACTGTGTTGCATCTGCCTGTGTGAGATCCATGGAGGTAGATAAAACAAAAGCAATACCATGACCACCAATAAATCCTGGCTTAGGCACCAGCGCACACACAAAATGTGTTGAGAAAGAGAATGATTCAGGTGAACTGAACTCAAAAGGCTTCTTCAAGAAAGCATGCCCCATTTTCTGTCCGGATCCATCAGTCAACTGCAACAGTCCTTTGGGAAGAATTTTGGCAACTCCATCAGTATAAAGATCTCCTTGGCTAAAACCATTATAGATAAACACATCCTCCTGTTGACTTGAGATGCAAATCAGATGAACACAGAAGATCATCAAGATCAGATGCAATCCTTGAGACATTTCTGACAAAACAGAGAATCTGAGTATTCTGAACGAATCTTTTCTCCTGTACCAATGGTGGATGATAATGTATCCACCTGCAAAACACAGTCAGGTCAATACCTCCCAGTCTATAATCTAAAGTCCAATCATTTTCATTGCCAAGTCCACAGCATTTTCTTGACATTTCTACCCATTGAATTTGTCGAGAACAATAAAAACAATTTATGTCTGAACATTCCAGAGTTGACTTAAGTAATGTAATGACATTATTACCAGGTAGCAATGACATCCCGCATTTGCATATTCCAAGCCATCACATATTTTTAACATAACAAGTGACTAAAATATATAAAAAAACTGAGTCTTGTCTATCATTCCCTGGTTAAAGAATATTCTCCACTACTCTCCTATCATCAAGAACACACCCTACCACCAATCCTGAAGTCAGAATCTCTAGTTAAACAAATATGTTTACTGGTTTTCTCAATTACTTGACCTGTTCTTTCGAAAAGAGAAACAATTCAAAGTCCAAGAAAAGAATCAACAATCATTTAACGTCTAGGCAGATGCAACATAATTAATTAAATATTCATACCAAGCTGAAATCCAAAAGCAAGTCCATCATGTTCATGCCAAATACGAACTCCGTTGATTCCATTGAAATGCTTCCTAAGCAGACTTGGCTTAAGGTCCTCTTCTTCTGCAATTGCTACCTATGATTTGCAGCTCTCGTGTTCATCAATCCAAACAATGAAATTGAACGGAGAGCGATCAATTAAATCTGATAATCAGGGAGAAATTGAACGGACAATATACTGTGACTTGAAGAAACAGGAGACGTGAAGGATCATATATAGCTACACACCAATGAAAACATGCCCTAAGCGAAGCTTCCTTCGTCCCCATGGCTCAGAAACAAATCTCTTCAATTTAGGAATCAACAGATACGCACAATGAAATTGAGCCGATGGGAAACAAGCGCAATGTAACTCGAACCCGTAACCATGTGCCGTCTTTGAGAAAGAAACTGCGATATCATCTCGGCCGAGAGAAATTTTCGCGACGGCGGAGGTCGACAATGCTCGTGAAGGAATCCGAACGACTCGCTGTCGAAGTAAACGACGACGTTTAGTTTAGTAATTAGACTTTCTGTAGCTCGAGTGTAATTATTGGTTTTATGGGGGACGACTATGCAAAAGAACCCAATATTTTGGGGTAAACTGTAATTTAAATAAAATAACTGTAATTATTGGTTTAGTAACGTTTGGTTTTATTTCGGTTTGGCTTTTTCTGGTTTTAGGTTTTTTAATAAACCTCATTTGGCATCAAATTATATATCTCATTTGGTTTAGTTTGGTTTCTGACAAATACATTATAAAATTATAATAATTATTTCACTAAAAGTTCGGTTCAGTTTTCCATAGTTCGGGTTCAAAATTTTTGGTACGGGTCGGTAATTTTGCCACCCGTGGACGAAATTCTAAAATAACAAGTTTCACCATAAGCTTGGATCTTGAACACTAGAGTTAAAATGTCATTTCATATCCTAGCATTCACAAACCGAAATAGAAAGATCCAAACTTAAAACACCGAAGGCTTAGATCAGTTTCCAAAACCACAAAAGCCTAATTGCAAAACAAAACCATAAACTGGTCTTTTGATTCTACAACTGTTCTCCAACTCTTACCTTGTTAACCTACCTTAACCCTTTCACACAACACAAACACACAATCACCTCCTAGGATTCGGATTCCTATTATCACGGATTATGTTGCGCTCATCCCAAACCGGGCACCTACATGTTGCTTTCTTGTTCTTCCATTCAAGTCCACATGTGTAACAAAACTCATATCCGCATCTGCAAGCCGCAAAAAAATCATTCAATCAATAAGAGTAACAACAATGACCAAACAAGGTCTCTCCTTTCTTTATCCATGACCTGCAAATTTACCATTGTTTATGTTTGTGGTTCTAATGAAGTTCACTTATTTTATCATAGATAAGCTACAACTTCTTAGTGTACCACTAGGAAGTAGACTATGAAGTAAAGTACCTGCAGGTTATATGGTAGCAGCCCCAAGCAAGCTCAACCATATTGTTACACTTTATGCATTGTCGCCACCTCTTGCTCTGTGCTAGAGACTTCAGCATTCCATCTCCAGCATTCTGATAGCCCTTTGATTTACCGAATTCGTTGCAGCTGAGTTTGTAGTGCCACGGTACCTTGCACTGGGTGCAGAAAAAGTGACTACATTTCACACATTTTCTTGCTGGAGATTTCTCAGCATCGACGAAAAACTGTTTGGTATATTCCAAGACCTCAGCTTTGGCCATCAGCTCTGAACATTTGGGATATGGACAATAGACTTTATCTGTAACATTAATCGAGCCTTCCTTCTTGCGTTGGATCATTACATCAACCAGCTTAGGATCCAAAAATTTTGCACAGCACTCAATCTTTACTTCTGATTTGCACCCTTCGCTCGGACAACTAGCAGTTTGCCCTCCTAGTAGCTTCACTTCCACATGCTGTTTCATGCAGGAAAAGCAGAAACGGTGGAAACAACCATCTACCGAGAACATCTTATCAACAGTGATGCCTTCGTAACAAATCACACAAGTTTCCTTGAACGTCTTGCCTTTACTAGTTTCCTCAGACCATTTGATCTGAGACACAATAGCATCTCTTGCAAGCTTAAAGACAAACTTAACATCATTTCTTGTCAAAAGCGATGGTTGGCAATACGAGAATTTATTTTGGAGAAGAGCCACTTTGTTCACAAGTGTCGCCACAACGCTCTGCCTCGGTTCCAGCCTACGTGTCACCTAGATTACAGCGCAAAACATGACAAGCCATATCAAAGCCTAGTAATTTCAAACAAACGTTAAGGAACAGGAAATAAACTAAAAAGTTTCACAGCTATGATTCAATGATGCATCTCCAAACAGTCGAAGATAATCCAGTTAAACGCCTTAATCCCAGATTCAGGTTTGATGATTTGCAAATGATTATCTATACCAAATGACTGGCTATAAGAATGCAGTGCCAAAGGCATTAAGTATTGCAAAGAAACATACACAAATCACAAAGGCAAAGAAGTCATACGCATTAAGTATCACAAACAAACAAAAAAACAAGAGAGAACAATACTGTAGAACACCAAATTAGCAACTAAAAGTAGTAAAAGCTTTTGAATTTCAAGAGATACTATACTCACAAGTCACAATCAAACACAAAAATTCATTCTTTGTTAATGTTTTAAGGCTTCGGTAAAGATCACTCACGTATTGGAAGATCTTGAAATGATCAATGAAAAAAGTGACTCTTCCCAAATCAAAGGTCAAAGCTTCATCTAACCCATGAACAAGAGCCTCCAATTCCGCAATTTCAGGGCTTTTACACTCTTCAGCTCCCAAAACTTTATTCACTTCCCAAATCAAATTATCCGCCGAGTCACAAATCGCCACACCAACACCACCAACAATAACCCTAGTCTCACCAATCATCTCTTCACTCACTAAACCTTTACAATAAACCCTAAAGCTCTCACCTTTAATTGCAGCAAACGGAGCAACATTAGACGAAGAAGAAGAACCCTCGACATATAAAGAGTACGGCTTTTGGTAATAGTCACCGTCCTTACTCCAATCTCTTTCAGGAATACTCATTATCTCTTTAGCAAACTTCTGATCATGAATCCGACGGTCGAGATCAACTTTAAGTCTCTTCATTTCCTGTTCACCAATTTCACGATCTCTCCTCTCCTGATCGACTCGAGCAATATCCTCTAGAATCAGAGAAGTAAAGTCAAATTCTTCTTCTCCGGCGGTGAAATCGACAGTTGCGACGGCGGAGGAGGAGGTGTGAGATGCTAGTGAAACGGTTAGGGCTTCTTGCATTTGGAGATTGAAAGCTAAATCGTGGTCACGGGATATGGTTTTAGCCGCCATGATTTCTTCACGCTGTTCTTTGAGTATCACTGAGACTCCGTCGTCTTCAATCGCCGCCATTAGGGTTTCTCAGGGACTACGGAGAGATGGTTACCGTGATTAAGAAGAAATTTGAAGTGAAGCGTTCTGAGAAAGACTCTGCCTTTACCATTTTGTCTTCATTTAATAATTTTTTTTTTGGTTTTTTTTTGTTTTACTTTTTCGTACTATTATTTAAAGATAATTACGAATAAAATTGGAATGAGTTTAAAAACAAAAAAAACAAATAAAATTGGATTTTGTGGAATTTTTATTCTCGTTGAATATAGTACAAAAAACAAATTTAGATAATAACAATTTTTTTTGTGCAAAGATAATAGCAAATAAAATTGGAGTTTATAGAATTATTATCCTCATTGAATTTAATTTAGTACAAAAAAAAATTACGGAATATTCATAATCTCTTTAGCTAGAGAGCCACAATTATATAGATGAAGAGTAATGAAACTGAATTAATAATAAAGAAAATCCAAAACGCAGAGAGTTTATATCTTAAAATTGTAAAAAAGAAAAACCCTAAGATAGAGATTAAAAAAAAAAGTGTATTTCAAAACACTTAATAATCTAAGTGCTTGGACTTGGGGTAGAAGAACGCAAAGACTAACGCACAAAACATCATAAGAATGTAGTCAAAAATGAAAATCGACACATGCTTCACCAGATTGGGATGATGAGGACAACCACTTCCAAGCTTCCATTGAGCTCCACATGTAGAGCAAAACTTAAAGCCACACCTTAAAACATAAACCATGAAAATTATTAAATTACAGTAGCCCAAAACGTAATCTAAATCCAAGAAAATTGAGGATTATCATCATAATAGCTATAGAATGTGACTAGATATGGTACCTGCAAGTTACCACATGGCGTTCCTCCGATACTTCAATCATGTGTTGGCAACTTTTACATTGTCTCCGCACTGTTTTAGTAGGCTTTGGACAAGACCCCTTGTATTCCTCGCAAGACAAGTTACTATGCCACGGAACTTTGCAGTAGATGCAAAAGGGTTCACGGCATTTAGTGCAACATCTCTTAACTCCATCTAATTCAGTACGTTCAAAGAGCTTGATTTTCGACATCCAAGCCGAGCAATTTGG